>JAVQKC010174963.1:0-27006 GCA_036025475.1 Philypnodon macrostomus
TGAAGAAGTCTGCTGGACTGGCAGATGAAAGCTTTTCAACAATCAAAACCTTGTCCAGATGCCCTTTTTCAACTTTCAGAATGACCTCTACCTGGATGAATGACAACCTTCACCGTCGACCTGCTACAATTGTTTGAGCTGAACTGCAGCCTTTCCAGCAGTTTTCCCTTTACTAAGGCCTTTAAGTTTGTTCTACATCCTAGAATCCTCACGTGAAGAACAAGAAACAGTTCCATGGCCTTTACGTGATCACAGCACCATGGAGTCAAGAGCATCCTAAAGTTGTGTCCATCCAGTGGTGTCTGGACGCACGCACACAACGCATGATCTGAACCTGTTTAAACTTGTTCTATCGTCATTCAACACCGTATGCGTCTCTTTGGTAGAAAAGAGAAGATGTTCTTGCTGTGATATGGCACGGGTCAATGTCAAAACGGTGGCATCTTTATCAAACAGCTCTCTAATACGTCTCCAGTATATCCATATGCGTTTGTGCGCCTGTGTGACTCAAGGGAGCGCTGTCAAAAACCTTGTCATGTTATCACCAGGAAGCGCACATTTCCCCTTGTTCACAGATAGTGTGCGCAATCTGTCATTTCAATATTTTAGTTTGCACGTGCTTTACACAGTTCTCATACTAAATCACACGCACCACTCCCACAGATAGCTCACACTATATTTCTCTTAGTAAATCTGGCCCTGTTTATGGCATATTTCTCTGTCTTTTTCTCTGTAGCAGCATGGTGCTCCTGTGGATAGAGTCGACTCTCCGCGCGCTCACTGGAAAGAGTCTGTTCTAGTGAGTGCCGAAGACCCTTCAGTGACTCAAATAACACGAGCCAGTCCTTACCACCACAGAAACGGCCACGACGAGAGAGCTGCAGCCAGGACTGAGGAATTAAGAAGTCCATCGAGGAACATGGAAGCTTCAAACATAGGTCCGGCATGTAAGCCCACCAAAACCAGGGGCACTTACATTCCATTTAGCGATTGCATTGAATTCGATTACAACATATCCATTCGTCCCAATCAAAGTTTAGTAGAGCACAGACAGTTTGTGAATGAGACTCAGCGGGAGAACTGTCTCAGTAGGACTGGGTACAGAGAGCCCTCTTCTAAAATGGTTAGCCATGACGTTTATCAAAAGACAGAAGATGTTTGTGTCAACAGTACTGTAGTGCTGAATAACAGGCGAGAGAGAGATTGTAGCAATCCGGTTACGCTGCCAATGATGAAAGGTGCACAAAAAACCGGCGCAATCACAGAAACATATCAACAAACAAGCATGCAGAATGGCTACAGTCCCGTACCTCCTCACTGTGACGAGACTAGGTATTCAACCACCCCAAAACCTCGATCCCAAAAATCCCCAAATCACAGCCACGTAGAACCAACAGGCCCCACTTTGTCCAGAGCTGAGCGCATGGCCATTTTGGAGCGTCGCATGGTGGCCAATGGTCTCTCAGCACCGGGTCGACCGAGACCCTCATCCAGGCATAGGCGCAGAGGGCAAAGGGGTGCCGCACACATGGGGGCACTACTGATGCATGATGGTTCGCCCACCAGTTGCTCAGAGTCAAGTGAGTCTGAGATGGAGCAGAGCCGGAGCAACGTGGATAGCCCCGTTATGATTGGTAATCCCAGTATCCCCCGAAGTAAGTTCTCTTTTGGCAGCCTGCAGTTAGATGAGGGGGGAGGTGATGCCTTTAGTGATGATGATTTTGAGTTTTAACCAACCAACCTGATGCCTTAGCACTTGGAAGTAAGAATTTTATCATTGCCTTTTTAGCTATAGCTGTCCTAATGTCCATTGTTATTTTAGAGCTAAAATATTATTTGTGCTATATATCCTCTTTGTGGACTTTACATCCATAAATAGCAGGCTATAGATTCTGGAGGAGATTGAGAGCCAGTATTGGGCTAAACTGAATGTTTTTTTTATCCCAGCTGTAGTCGGGTCATTGTAAGGTAGTGTCTGTTGAAGCACTAGAGAAGCCTCTTCATAACAGCTTTTCCCTTTGACTCACATCTCTCAGCACTTGACACTTGGCATAGTTTCGGTCAGTGGTGTGGTCTGACATTCACAAAACTATGCTCTGGATTGGACTTTTTGTAATTGCACTGAAATCCATCACTTTCTTCTGGTTTAGTTTTTGTACTGTATTGATTTGTTTTATGTGACATTTTGAAAGTGATGTGATAAACTGTTTATCACATCCCTGTAACATCATTTCTTTTTCTTTCTGTTTTTGTGTTCTGTCAGCATGAAACTGTCATAACTTGTCTGTGTTTTTCCCCTGCATGCAAACCTGTTCTGTTAACTCATATTATTGTGTAATGGTTTTTTCAGCAGTGATATGAAACATTAGATCTTATCTTTTCATAAGTTTTTAATAGTTTTAATTTACTTAAATCAAATCTGTGTGTAAATCTCAGGACTGTTTTTTGATCACTGATGCATTTCAGTGTTTCTGTTGCATGCTGCTCCTCACATAAAGATTCTTTCTTGCTGCTGCTATTTGCATGTACTGTACTCTGTGTTCTCACTCACACTCATGTAAATTCTAACCTCATTTAACTAAATATAGATTTTATTTTTTCACGTTAACACTCACTGTAAATGACTGCATCTATAGTTTGTATTTGTGAGTTGACTATGGGATCTTTCTGAGAAAGGCATTTCTTGTACATATTTTAGAGGTTTATATTATTACTATTTATTCTGGAGTAAGTTGGGATTTGCATTTTTTATCATTAAGTGATATACCCGCAGATATTTACACTTGTTGACCAGTGTAAACTATATAATATATATATATATACTAAAGTCAATAAAGGAGATCTTAATAAAGTGAATTTTGCAAATTTGTTTTTACATCTTAAGCCCCAATGGTGCTTGTTAGCCCTGTCGTTAGCTCCTGATCTCTGTTGTGATTGTTAAGTGACTGGCAGTAGACCTACAGTATGTGGTGTTGTGTGTCTTTTCCTATAGTTGTGTTGTGTTGAGCTAAACTTCAGTTCACACTTTTGACAAATTTGACCACTGTCTGTTACTCCGGAGGACAGCAACTATGGTGCGACTCTGACTTTGTAAGTAATGGCAATGGCCCAGATGATTTTTAAAAAAGCCCATCTCCCTCCTGTGTGTTTTCTGAGCTTGTTTAGTGCCTGGATGCTAGACAGTGGCAGTCAGACTCAGTCTGGGCTGTAAAGTGAGTCATGGGTGATTCTCACTTCAGGAACATCCCCCTATATCCCCCATAGAGCTCATAGTGTTACTCATGTCCCTGAGGAGCAAGTCTCGTCTGGGGTCAGGTTCTTTTAGTGTGGTTAATTATTCTTAACTACTCACAAATTATCATAACTAGGACACTTTTACAGTATTTATTCGGTACAATAACATTTGCTTATTACAGTTAATAGTAGCTTAGAAATGTCAGTATTTTTACAATATTTATACTTGCTAAATTGAATACTGTAGCTGTATCTGAAACATACATAGTGTAGGTTAGAAATATCTAATACAACTGCTACTTTAACCCCTCTACAGGTATTGCCACTCCTCACAAGTCCGTATCCCCAAGCCACTCCCTTGGTTTGGTAAACGGTCAAAAGTCACTGGACCTATTCCACAGCCCTGATGGACGGCAGCCCTCTCCTCTCACCAGCCCACTGCTCAACGATGCCTGCAGCGTCCGCACCGATGATGAAGATGAGGTCCGAAGAAAGGTTTGCCTTTAATCATAAACTACCCCTTAGTTTGTTTGCTGTACTGTTCCCAAAGTGGCTGTCTAATACTGAAAATAGCACAGTCCTCAATAACTCTCCATTGGGACAATTGTATATTCCACTGTCTGAAATAGGCTAGATGGGAAAATGTGCATGAAAGCAACTAACTGCAGCTGAACTTGTGCATACTTGATAGATAATGTGATCGCTTACTGCCCACCGGCTATGTTTTTTGCAGCGGTTTCCAACAGACCGGGCCTATTTCATTGCCAAGGAGCTGCTGACCACGGAGAGGACATACGTAAAAGACCTGGAGGTGATCACTGTGGTAAGTCGAGCCAACTTCCTGCTCAACTCTTTTGTTTAGTCACCTTGGGGAGAGAAAACATTGATTATTTCAGTTAGTTACTCTATCCCAGTTTGCCCAACCAAAACAGAGTCTATGAGTGACACAGGGATATTCTGGCAGTCGTGATTTCATTTGTTATTCATTCACCACACTCGCTTTTTCTGAAATTCATTTATCTGCTGCAGTCAAGGCCATGAATACTAAGCTGTGAGTCAGTTAAAATGGGGCTGCATTGATTTAGCGTTGTGTATTTCTGAATTTAGATTTTCCTTGATCACTTTCTTAGATCAAGCTTTCATATAAACTCAGTGGCCACTTTATTAGTTACAACTGTTAAACCGTTAATTAAAATATATAGCTAATTAGCCATTCAGAGGCCAGCAAATCAGTTAGCACGTTGAAGACAAACCATTTGAAGTTGAAAGTGGATTCAAATACATTGGGTGGTTATTGCGAGATGGGCTGCTTGAGAGACTGCTGTTCTATTGGCATTTCTTTTGTTTAAAGAGAATGGTCCCACAATGAAAAATGTAATAGAACTACCAGTGAGCAACAGTCCTGTGAGCACAAATACCATGCTACACTACTAAGTTAATAGACTATAGCGGCAGAAGACCACACAGGAGCCACTTTATTAGGTACATTTTCCGCCTAATGATGTGAGTTTGTATTTGTCCTTGTTTATGTCCTTGCTCTGTGTGGGCTCTGTCCCTGTTCCAGACACTGGTTTGTATATCTACCTAGGATGAAGTCATCTGATCAACAGCTGCTACCCCCTGGTCTTACAATTACTATCAGGCCCTCCTATAGGAACCACTGTCTTTTCCAAAGCTAAACAAGCCTGTCAGCTGTATCCAAACACAACACTTTATAGTCCGACTTAATGTACACATGGTTTTATTGGCTGTTGTCTCTTACAGTCTAATACAGAAGTGCACCAGTAGACTAGGAAGTTTGAAAACACATACATGACATGTCTAGTCGTTGTAATGGGGACTCTCTATATTGCTCTTATTCCTAATTTGATAATTATTGAGTTGTTTTTGCTTGGCTGCCCTGTCAATTTCCAAGCAGGCTATTTGATACACAAGGAGCTCCAAGTTAGATTCATATCCAGGTCACTATTTGCATTGAGTGAGCAGACTTGCAGATTTGTCTTAATAACACATGTAGAAAGTCAGTCAGACATAGGTATAACACATAGATTCATAAAGGATATAAGGTCTTTCTGTGTGGAGTTTGCATGTCCTCCCTGTGTACATGTGGGTGTTCTTCGGGTTTCTCCCATCAAACCTCCAGTATAGGTCACATCTGGAAAAGGGTCCTTGGGTGAACCTCAGCCATCGCCCACTGCTCCCAACAAATGCAGACAACTAAATATATCTACAGAAATAATCAAGTCTGTCTCCATGATGTAAGCATTCTGTCCCAATAGCTTGTATACTAAATGCCTACTGTGTGTTCTAGTCTTTCCAGAGCGCCATAGGGAAGGATGAAGCCACCCCTGACACTCTCAAGACCACCCTCTCCTCTACATTCGAGCCGCTGCACATATTCCACACAGGTTTTCTCAGGGAGGTGGAGCAGAGACTGGCCCTATGGTAAGACAGACGAAACAGGCATAATGATTTGTTTACTTTATGTGGCGTTTAATCAAAGAGGGCAGCCCAGTCTCTTTAGATGACCTATGGGGTTACTGTCTCCATGGCAACAGTCATACAGTACCAGTGAGGCTGTTTATTTTTTATTTTTTGCCTGTGGGTTTGTGATTTCTTTAATGACGTTATGTCGGTAGCACAGTGCATCACACTCTCAGAGACATTGATGCATAAACCTGGTCAGGCCCAAGGAATTTATGCCCGATAGCTGCAGCCATGTGGTATTTTTATTTCCAAACCTGCATCAGCACAATGTGATACTACTGCCAACTGGCTGCTGTACCTTGGACATTTATATGCAAATCACTGTTGCATGTATATTCTATTACTTTGCATATTTAAATGATGGGCTGGTAGTAAAGCATTGCTCAGCATGTGTCTTATATATCACATATGCATTCTGTCATTTTAATAGAAAATGTAATAAAGAGAATGATAGAAATACATCTCGTAATAGCAGAATAATGAAGGGAGCGCTGGTCAAATTGTGCTCAAGGGAGACCTCTGCTGGTTGTTTTATTATTGGTATGATCCTCAATTGCTGCCTCTTTGAATAGATAATGTATAGTTATGTATAGTTTTCTATGTTGTGCACTTAGTAAAATTTTAAAATGTGATCTAAAAATCAATTGACTTAACTTCTATTATTGTCCAATACAGGGAAGGACGTTCAAATGCCCACATAAAGGGTGACTACCAGCGCATTGGAGATGTATTGCTGAAGAACCTACAAGCCTTAAAGGTATGGTTCACTTCCTATTTTTATACCACATTTAAATAAACTGATATTGATATTGTTGTTACTATCTGCAGCCGCTGACAGCCAACCTACACAAGCAGTCGGATATCTTGGTGGAGCTGGAGAAGGCGTTCAGAAGTTCGCGCAGGCTGGAGACTCTCTGCAGAGACTTTGAGCTTCAAAAAGTCTGTTACATCCCACTCAACGTCTTTATCCTGCGGCCTCTGCAACGACTCATCCACTACAAGCAAATACTGGAGCGACTTTGTAAACACTATCCAGCAACACATGTGGATTTTAGGGACTGCAGAGGTAAACAACTCACACTAATGTGCATTTGCTGTACGTGGTAAGTGATTGAATTGTTCAGAATAATAATGCCAACTTTCTTTTCTCCGTAGCTGCTCTAGCTGATGTATCAGAAGTAGTCGACCGCCTCCACGCGGGCTTAATCAAGATGGAGAATTTCCAGAAACTTTTGGAGTTAAAGAAGGATTTGATTGGCGTAGACAATCTTGTAGTTCCTGGGCGGGTGCGTTCAAAACCTATATTTTTTACTTAAATTCTTACTTATAAATTCTAAGCAGTTGGATTTGTTTTCTTTTTGTAGGAGTTCATCAGGTTAGGCTGCCTCAGCAAACTGTCTGGAAAAGGCCTTCAGCAGAGAATGTTTTTCCTGGTAACTCACTCACTTTCGGGTTTACCTCATATCTAATTATTGAGTGATCTCACTGGAACAAATGTAACCTTTCATTTCCCGTTACTCATAGCTGCTGACCCTATAAATCATTTGTCATGGAAAAAATATGTGACTTCACTTTATTATGTAGTAGAACGTTTAAATACATATTAATGTCATTACTTTTACCATTAAAGCTGTAGTCTGGTTTCCAAAAGTAAGAAATGCTTAAACTCAACTGTTATGGTCAAAGTGGTAGCCCACAAACTGTGATTTGATGTTGCTATAGTGTCCAGGGGAGGGACATAATTTATTTCTTTTTCTTATTTTACATTTTACTACAGCTTTAAGTATATATTTTTTTACTTTCTGTGTCAATCCTTTTTTCCAAAATTATTTAATGGAAAGCTAGACAGTTTATTTTTGTGTTTCTTTTTCTTCAGTTCAGTGACGCCATTTTGTACACAAGTCGGGGGATGACATCGACCAATCAGTTTAAAATTCACGGGCAGCTGCCGCTCCGAGGACTGACAGTAAGTACTCTGTCTTCACAATAATGAGCACTGGTTTCCTTAAATGCTGTCATCAGGTTGACATTATCACAAATAGTCTGCCACTAACAGCTGAGGCGCAGTGAAGGTGTGCATTCATTCACACACACATAGACTCTCATGTCCTGCTTCACAACTACATTTTATCTAGCCTTTTCTATTTTGGTCTGTCCCAGATATTGCTGTTCTCTAATGTTTTTTCTGTGTCTCGTGCTTGTCTCAGATCAGAGAGAGTGAAGACGAGTGGGGGGTGCCTCACGCCTTCACGTTAGTGGGACAGCAGCAGTCAGTGGTGGTAGCAGCAAGGTATAAAAACAATTCATGTAAATGGTGACAGAGTGTCCTTGAAATATTGCTTCCACACTTTTGTTATATTGGCTATAAAGCTAAAACATATATATATTCTCCCAGTTCTTTGTCAGAAATGGAAAAGTGGATAGAAGATATAAAGACAGCAGTAGAATTGGCCAAAACCAGCAATGGACCTTCAACTGATCTTCTTGTGAGCAACCTGAATGACAACAGTAAGTCATTAACATGTCTCCATTGCTTGGAGGGCTATTGTTCACTTGATTACACTGTTGTGCAGGGAACTTTGATATGTGTATGTTTTCTCAGTGCCTGTTTTGTAGCGCCCCTCTGTCCCCTTCACTGTCCCACTCATTTCTAGCAGTAACCACCTCCTGACTTTCCCAGAATGCCCAGAGGACTCCTCGGTGGAGGCGGAGTCTGAGGACGACATGTCAGCGCCGCACACGCCCTCTGAAAGGCCTGCCCCTCACCGTGGTAACACCATGGTTCATGTGTGCTGGCACAGGAACACCAGTGTGTCCATGATGGACTATAGCATAGCTGTGGAGGTACCAGACAAAACTACAAGCTTCCACATTAGACCTGTCCCTCCCTACGCCTCGCTGTTCTCATTTTGTTTTTAAGCCTTCACTGTTACTTAACACACTTTAATAACCTTTTGTGGGAAAAGTATTCTCTTAATTAACAGTCTGGCCTTATAAAACCAATTATGTTCATTTAAAGGGTGGCAGGGATTTGTCGTGCTGTGATAAGGGATGGGGTGATCACGTGACCACATGAATAACAGTAATTGTATATAGTCTAATATTAAAAACAATACTGTCCTATATATTGAATATGTTCTATCTGAGAATACTTTTCCCACCTTCCTCTTGTTTGGGTAAAAGCCGTCAGTGTGATGTCCTTATCTAATCCAAATTGTGCTTTCCTCTGTGGCTCTATCCTCTTCTACCTCCTGGCACCTTACTGTCTGTCTAAAAATAGAGCCAGAGCAGTACATAGATGAACTAAACCTCCTCAGCTCACTCTCACTCTGGATCCTGTTTTGTTATAATGTAAAGTCTGTTTAAGTTCTGCTCTCGCTGTAACTCTGTCCTGTTCACAGCCTGGACTCGTGACCTCCGTGCGACCCCTCACACTGCATGCTTCCTGTGTTTCACCGATGTGTTTCTGTCTTCCCCTGCTCCCTTTTCTCTGTTTCTTCTTCTCTTCATGCGTCTGTGCGTGCTCCGTGGTAGAGGACCCTAGTCCAGTCAATGTGAATAAGGCCCCCTCGGTGGGGCCCCCCAGTGGCCAGGGACCGGTGCCTCTGTCTGTTATCTGCTGGTACCGGGTTCAGAACCTGTCCTTTAGTGAGTCCTGCAGGAGCCTAGAGGTAAAGGAGCCAGGCAGACAGCAGGCCCTGAGTTTGGCTTTAACACATTATTACTACTCTTTATAAGGCAAAGCTATGGATACACTGTAAATGATAAATATATGTATGTATATATAATTTAATATACTATAGCTATAGATAAGTAAAAATAATTATTGATTTTCCATTATGTTATAAGGAATTTGTATTATTAAAAATGTCACATATTGAACACCCCACTTGAAGATGCAATAACTTTAACATTTTCCTTTGTTCAGTCAGATTAGCTTAAAAAAAGGTAGAATTTAGTAATTGGCAGCATCAAAGCCACTGTATGCAGAAATAAAAGCCTCCAACTACTGTGATACTAATAGTGACAGATTATATTCTTAAATGAAACTGACTGAAATAATGCAAACCACTTTAACATTCTGTACAATTACAATAAAAACAGCTGTGATTATGTATTTATTTATATACTTTTTTGTCCGTATAGAACCAGCTGTCTGGAAACCTCCTGAGGAAGTTCAAGAACAGTAACGGTTGGCAGAAGCTCTGGGTGGTCTTCACCAACTTCAGCCTGTTTTTCTACAAATCTCACCAGGTCATTAGCACACACTTACCTGTACAGCCATGTTACATTCTTTTGCGCTGCCCTCACAGATATTTTTACAGCTCAGTGTAGAATTTGAAATGTTTTTGTCAAGTCGTAGTTTCTGTACTTCACCTTGGACTTTTTCCTTCAGGATGATTATCCGCTGGCTAGCCTTCCACTGCTGGGATACTCGGTGACCATTCCTTCTGAATCTGAGAACATTCACAAGGATTATGTTTTCAAGTTGCATTTCAAATCTCATGTCTACTATTTCCGATCGGAGAGTGAATACACATTTGAAAGGTATTAACAGAATATATAGCAGTTACATTCTGAAGTGACCATAGTGCTAAACCATTCATCTCTGGTCTCTAGGTGGATGGAGGTGATCCGAAGTGCCACGGTGCCATCGGGTCACGGTCGTGTCCTCAACAGCAACGATATACACTGAAGCTGGCTTAATTTAACATGTTCCTGGGTAGCATCTGCCCTTTCTACACTTTCCCTTTGGGCTTTTCTTTTTCTATACACATCCAGGACATTTGTACAAGAGTCCATGAACATTTTGGTGCTTTTTGATGCTTTAATGGTGACATGTCCGCTGGTTTAGACTGCATCAGAGACTGCATTTTGTGGCATTTTTACTCAACCTCTTTTTACAGAAGTCATTTTATACTGTTTTCTAATAGTCTCAATCTTTCCTGCCTATCTGGTTTCGTTTGTATGGTTTTACAGCCGATATATGATACAGTGTATTCTTTGAGGTCCGTTAAACTATCGCCACAATTTAAAATTTTACTTTTTTTATTTTTTACGGAAAAATCTCCCATCAATGCCGGTGCCAAACAATTTTTATCAATGTCTAGGACTTTCTATGGTACACATGCCACCCTTTAAAGCTTATTGCTCCTAACATACCTGGCTTACAATGTGATCATGAAACTATGAAAGTATTTTGTGGATAAACTTTTATACCACAGTGTAGCCAGGAAGCTGCCATTATCATAAAAGCCAATTCACATGAAGTTCATATTCGTTGTAGCGTTCTTGTATGGATATTTTTCTTTCAGTTTGTTTCTACATTAAGTCACCTCTATCTGTAAGAGAAAATGTGAGTTCATAATCCTTGTATTATGAAGGTAATTGTAATGAAAAGCTTTAAAAGATTATGTGAGAAATGAAATAGTCTTTCAGTTCCAAGACTGGTGCCATCAGCTGAACAAGGCTGCCTCCTGTATGCAGAGACTAGATCCTTTTATGGGTCTTATCGAATGGTGATATGCATTTGATAAGGTTTTGCAGTGAAGTATATAAGATGGAATGGTACAATCCTGTATTTTTCCACACCACAGAGAGCTCTTTGGAAATGAAAGCAATAAAACACTTACTCAACTGATTTTTTACTTGTCTGTGACATTTCTAGCTGTGTTCTCAATTGCGACCTATAGATGGCGCCAGTTATTAAATTCTAATCAGTGGGTCAGGAAAAATCTTTGACAGTTTTTTAACACATTATCGTTTACATATTGACTATTCTATGTTGACAGTTATTCCAGCATGGTAGAACACTATAAAAGACAAACAAATAATGTATATTAAAATAACGGATAATAATTTTTGATATTATCACGAAGCCTACTGTATTTAGTGTAGCGCCATACAAATGCTAATTAGGGATTCCTAATGACATGCCCTAGATGCCTGGGTCTTTTTCTAATACATATAAAGAGGGATCACTTCATAACATAAAGGTGGCGTTAATGTAAAACTTAACTAATAATAATAAATCAGCCACATTTTCTATTAAACCCATGGTTCAAAGTCCAGTCCCACCAGCTCTGTAGTAGGAGTCACCATGGAGCCATGAGCAGTGGGCAGGTCTTTGAGCCGGTGAGGGGCGGAGTTCATTGGGCGCACAACCAGATTATACACCTCCTGTCTAGCGCTGGACACGGCTAATGACACTACACTAGGCGGAATTTTATTATGGCAAGAGTAAACAAGCCGTGAAAGAAACAAACATGTAACTGAGCGTGAGCTTTGAAAAGTATACTTCCAAAGGGCGCGAGGAGCCTACGTCAACATGAGCGTGCTTCCAACTCGTGTGAGAGAGGCTCGAACAAACGGATAAAACTGTGATTCATTTTGGTGATCATAAAACATTGGGAAGAGACGCAAAGGAGACATGGCAACTCCCGCGCATCATCCGGAGACCAGGAAATTTACGCGTGGTCTGGGTAAACCTGGCTCCGCAGCAGAACTCCGGCAAAGCGTTTCTGAGGTGGTGAGGACGTCCGTGCTAGTGGTAAGTGAACTTTGAATTTCACCCGTCTCTACTTTCACTAGTATTTGCTCGGAGGCACGTATGGTTAACCAATGTTTTGATGGTAACTTTAACTAAATCGGGAGCGGAAGCTGATTTTTGGGATGAACTGGAAGGGAGGGAGTGGGCACGTGTGGGCATTAGGGGTCAGAATACAGGTCAGATGGTCAGGCGTGCTAACATGGGGTCTGTATAGTGTTTTGAGAGAGTGTTTCACATGGATTGTGAACTTCAAGCAATGCATAAATAGAAAAACATGTCCCAATCCAGATTGTTTACAAAACTCTCATGCACAGGCAGGTAGATGGCTGTCTGAAAACAAGTATGTACATTTTTTGTTTGTGCATTTCATTGTTCCTGAATTGAAAAAAGCTCTAGATTGAGAAAAAAAAAACATTGGGGTGACACTGGTTCACTTACCAGAAGGTTGGCGGTTCTAGCCTCTGCTACTGCCATTGTGTCTTTGGGCAACACACTTCACCCACGTTGCCTCTGTATGAATATGTTCTGTTTGATGATGGTTGGAGAGGCTTTTGGTACAGTATGGATGCCCTGAAAAGTGCAATATAAATTACTTTCAAATCTACCACGTGAGATTATTTAGCATTGTTTTAATGCTTAATTAACTTACCAGTACTATATTGCTGTTTTTAATGTATGACCTAGTCTAACGCATCACAATCTTAAGCATTTTACCATTCACACTAAATATTTTATGTCCCCTAAGAGGTCATTAAGAATCAGTGCGGACTCTTGTCAATGAGGGCATCGTTTTTCATGCACAGGGATGCACTGTCATGACATAATATCTCCTCACAAGGGAAAGCGCAAGTCTTTGGTTTCAAGCTTGCAACCATTATATTGAGTGTCCAGTGACTGTGACATAATGATGAATTTGAGTGAGCATTTGGGCAGCGAGGGCCACCGTACCCCGCCAAGTATCACTTTACTATGTTTGTAAAAAGAAGAGTAGATCCTTTTGTTATCTACGAGTTGTCTGTCTAATTGTCCGTGCGTTCCTGGAAGAAGTTGCCTAGTAACTGAAACAGACACTGGCCAGGCCTATGTCACAGAAATGGAATCCTGACTCAGGATCCCAGACATCCAACCACACCTTCATATTATTTATTCATTTTCACCGTGCTGCTCTGCCAGAGATGCCAGAGGGAGGAGAGGTTGATGGGATACATATGTGCATTGGGAAATGACTTAACATGCTTTTTAGTAGTGGTTCTGAAACTGACCTATGTGGTACTCAGGGTCTTTCTAGTTACTCAGGATTCAGGAATATCTCACAGTTCAAGTTCTTCTGCTTGGTCTTGCTTAGAGTTTAGGCTTGATTTAGTCTTGGTTTTGTTCTTGTGCAAGAGCTATCCGAGTCCTGGTTTACATCGACTGTTTTACACCTAGTTTAGTCCAGGTTTAGTTCTGGTCAATGCTTTATACCTGGTTGAGACCTAGTTTAGATCTGATTTAGTCCTGATCTCCTCCTGTTAACACTTGGACATGGTTTAGTAGTGTGTCTTAAACTTAGCTGATTGAATCTCATTATTTAGTTTGTCCTTGGACTGTCCCTGATGCTACTGTGTGAGCGGCATAAAAAACCCAGGCAACTATGCAATCTGTATAAGTGGATGTATAGTCATGTTGTTGGCTTCTAGTGTTCTCTGGAGCCTCTCAGTGGGATAAGAATGCATCAGTCACACACACAACCTCTCCACGTGGTTTGTAATTAAGTCCTCCGTACAACATGCAGATACCACACAGGGAATAGGGAGATCTGTTCCAGAGACATAAAGACCATATTCATCTGTTTGGGCTTCGATTACAGTGTTTACACTTGAACAACAAATACTGCCGTCCCAATAGGTTATAACATGAAGTGTCAACTCCTCTATCATGTTCTCCAGTCAAGTGGATTAGGCCTATTTCTATCTGACAAACTGTGCATTTTGACCAAGGCGCACTGAGAAGAGTCTTTCTTGATTATTGCTGTTCATATCAAGAATAGATGTAATGGCTGTCTCAACCCTCTAATTCTACACCGTTATGTCATGCTGTCAACACACCGCTATCACACACTCGATATTATGATATAGAGGAGCTATTTTGTGATGGGTGATATACCACAAAATCTAATGCTATTTAATATGATTTGAAAGCTTACTTTACATGTTTACTGAATGCCTGTGTAAACAATACTCACTGGCCACATTATTTGGTACATATTGAATTTCTTTTCAGTGCTATTGGATGTACAGATGGTCTTCTTCAGACCTTCAGTTGTCACAAAGATTACCTCAAAGACATTTACAGATTGTACAGAACACAGCCTTCTGTGCTTAGGCAGTTCATTTTGACAGAAAAGCACACATGGCTATGGAGAAAAAGTGCAAAAACTCAAAGAGCAACATAGAAGGAGTGATCCACTCTAAGGATAGACATATTTAAGGAATAAATATTGGTAGACAGTTGCATACCATTAATAATGAAAAAGGTCTGCTAATTAGTATTATGGGAGGAACTGTTCTGTGGTTTGTAGGGGGTCTGGATAGTGTGCACTCCCCTGTGAGAGAGAGTGACTGAGGAACAGCCCGCTAAAGAATGTAAACAGGAATTTTATAAACACAATTCAATTAGAAAGATAAAGCTACAGCTGTGGTCCTTAACTGGTAACTTTCATCCTATTTCATTGTGTACAATTCAATGTTACAATGACTTTTAACATCTTTTGTTAGATGTTGAGAGTTGAGAGACAAAAATAAATAAAAATAGAAGCTCAGTAAATCAGTCCATTGTTTTAACCTAAACACGCTAATCAATGTTGTGATTGGTTTGACTTGTTTTTTTAATGATAGTATTGAGCTATAGCTATAGGTATCACAAATCAATGGCAGTTGGACATGTTTAGTTAGACCTCATGTATGATGCAGTTGGGGGCCGTTATGTAATTGGAATCAATAGTCCTAACTGGCAGGCCACATAATAGTGGTCCACTCTCTGTACTCCTGCTGGCCCCTGGGAGCTGTAGACCAGATGGGGTCATTATTGGAGAGTGATGCCATTAGCTGTCTTTCTGGTCAGCAGCTGAGTCACTGTAACTACAAGAATAATTGAGGATCCTGTATTTGAATTAACCATAAACAGTATTGGCGATAGGGACTATGTGAATGAATGTGAATAACATTTCCTGTCTTAGTGTCCGTGTAAATAAACCGAAGCCTCAGTCAGGTGTCATCCATCATTTTATTGTCCATTTCATCCTCTGTAAGCCCCACATTTCTTACCATTTCTTTACTGGTAGACTGGGTTGATTGTATAGCATGTTGTTACCTCTGCCAAGGATATTGCCAATGTTGGTTTGGTGGTTCAATGGTTGGAATTCATGGTTATCATTATTTTGAATCCAAAGCATCATAACCGTTTAAGCATTGTGTTTTATTTGAAATTTAAAATTCGTTTTAATTATGAGGGTTCCATTGTTCAACATATAGAGCATTTTCCCCTGAACTATCAGATCCCTGGTTCAATCCCATATCTCTGTGCTATATAACTTTACCAGATTGCAAAATAGGTAAAAAAAAATGGAATAGGCAATACTGTGTATATATATATATATATATATATATATAAAACTTTACGAGCCATAACACCCTAGATGTATTTTCCCCTCTGATTTAGGATAGCTGTGTTCTTTCATGCCAGATTAGTGAGTCATTCAAAGCTTAAGACACTTTGTGAGTAAATTAATAGGATGATGTTATGATGAATAATTCTTCAGTAAAAGTGAAGCAACATTACATTTCATCAGAATACACTGTCCCAAATGCTGTCTGGTCAAAGCACCGCGATGTGTGACTGACGCAGCTTGCACCTGCTCTATACTTTGGATGTATGGCCTCCTGTCATTGGAGCAAAGGCTTGAGAGGCCATGTAAGGCGCCTGTTTACAGTGGTGGTAAATGGTGCTGTACATATGATCTCCAAACAGCTCAATAATACATAAGCCTTTTCTACGCACTTAGACCTATCCGACTTTCTGTTGGTGGTTGCTTTTGCATGTAGAAAGAACAGCACTCAAGATTTGGTGGACTTTAGCACCACTTAATGACAAATTGTTTTTTTAAACCTCAGATATAAAGCAAAACATGTTTCTCTGTAGCATTAAGTATTGATGAGTGCTAAATGATACAGTCGGGTCACATTACGTACCAGCTTTCGTAGAACCGTATTGTTTTCAGGCTATTTATAGTCAGCTGCGCCATGAAGCCTTTGAATACAGTACAAATAATGTATTTTTAAATGCAGATGATGACTGTCAAGTCATTGCTATCATCACTGTTGTTTTATTAAGATTTTGCTCTCAATTTATTCATTAACCTAAACTGCAGTGACATCCTAATAATGTACGACTTTTTAAACAAGTGACAAAAGCTCTGTGTGTGGGTCTGGGCATGCCTTTTGGCAGTTTTGGCAGTATTCTAAACCAGATTTACCACTTAAAGCTTTCACAGTTACAGGTAACAGTTTGGGTTTCCCAAGAGCACGTCCAAAAGAACACATTTCAGAACATTCAGTCAAAAACACAGATTCTTTCCTCCTTTAAGCCCTGACCCTCCCTTCATATCACTGGAGATGACCAGAGCAAGGTCAACTCAAATCATTGGACATCATTTGTTTGCACCAGTACAAATGAGCTGACGTGATATCAGCAGTATCAGTTTCACTTGGCTTATCTGTTTAATACTGATAGTTGGATTACATTGGCCTGTTCATGTGAAATAAGTGTTTAAATGGATCTCCTTTTATGAAAAACAAGATGGCGAGATTAAAAGTAGATTAAAGACATGTACAGGCAAAGAACTATAAAGCAGAAAGAAAGAAACTATTGCAAAACATTAGGCAGGTTTGATGTTGAAGTGAATACTGCTAAAATAAACACAACTATTATCATCAAAACATTCCATTTCTTCATTTTTATAAACAGGTTATATTTATCCTTGTGGCTTGTGTGTCATCTTTTAAGAATTTATTGTGTGCCACTTTCAGAAAGGTTTTAGCAGATCATTGTAATCTGCAACAATAATGTTCTCCTGAAAAGAATATTGTACACATTACCAAAGTTACCACTTGTTTTCACTGTGCCCATGTAAATAGGAAGTACCCAAGGTTGGTGCAGTTTGGTGTAGACCATCCTGTTTTCCTGTGGCTGTATATGGCCAGTACAGTTTGGAGCATGGTCACTGTTAAACCCTCCGCTCTCCCCTTATAGAGCTGCTCTGTTGTGGAGCAGGAGAGGTTACCATAACACAGAGCAGCTGAGGAGGCTTGGCCCGTGTGTGTTTTCCTCTTTAGAAGTACCATACGATTTAAAAACTCACATACATTCTCACTAATGCAAGGGGGTTTAACTGTGCATTTTACAGCCTCATTTGGTATTAACACAGACTTCAGGGTGTTTTTACTAGACACTTCTTTATTTATTGTCCAGAACAGTCGGTCAGTCAAAGCTTGTTGCTACAGTGGGGTTTGTTTTGATGAAGGTTAGCAGGCTACCTCTGACTCGGTTTGTTTATTTCATTTTGCTGGTCTCTCATCCACACAGACAGAAGCAGTGGAAAAGTAGAGCCTCCTGGAAGATGTTATGAAACTCCTCACCATCTTTCTACTGGCGTCTGTCCTATTGCAGGGTATTGGCTATTTGTCTCTAGCACATTATCTTCATTGGCTTAGCAATTACGTGAAATATTGCATTGCCCGCATCTACCAGGCCATTATGCTGCTATTTTTAAGAGGCACACACCTAAGTGCCGTGGAGGAAATGCTGACTCTCAACATTCAGCCTCAAGTTATTGTAGTTAATCCAGTTTTGCTACAGCGCAACAAACACGATGAAAATGCATGATCTGAAATGAATATTTCTAGCATACTTAACACAATTCTATCTACATACTGATCAAATTACGAGGTGCATTTGTTTTAATGCATCTGAATGCCAGTCACATTCCAATGCATTCAGGCACGTCAAACCTGCCTACAATCAGACTGAGCTTCAAAATGGAAAAACAAAATTTAGCAAGTCACCAGTAGTTGTTTGAAATATTGGTGCCTTTTGATGATCTGATGACCTTTGGATATTATCTTTTTTCTGGACCATTCTCTCTCAGATGGTTGTGTGAAAATTCCAGTAGCTAGCAGATTAGCAGTTTCAAAACTACATGGACCAACCAAGTCCCTTGCATCACCTTCCTTCTGTTTTTGGAAGCTGTTTGAACTTGCTTGAACAGTCAGTATGGTTACATTGTTTGTCAGGTCATGTGAACTGCAGCAAGATGTTTCTATAATGTTTGCCTTTACATGTAGCATCTTTAGTTACTTGCTTTCTATCCTTTACAATAGATACCATACGATCAACCAACGATCTCCAAAAAACAAGTCTGACCCAGAAAGTCGGTCAATGGGAGAAATAGTTGATGCATGCTTCTATAGTCATTCACTGATTCATTAGTTTTGTAGACTGCCAACCAGAGCATTAAGTCTTGAGGTGAAACTGGCTGCACACATGCACTGGCTCCAGATTAAGATCATCGGATTAAGACCTGAAAAGCACTATACCCCTAACTGAACTTTGCACAAACCCATTCACAATTACAACTTGATTGAGAAATGTATAGTAAATAGTGACAATCATATTTCCTTTTAAGGTCTTGTCTAAGTTGCATTCACTCTACCATTTGTCCATACATGTAATGTTACCCCATCATCTAGCTCCATAAATGAGAGCAGACTTGTAATTGTGGGGAGACAGCTCCCCCCAGGATGGAAAAGATTGAAGGGTAGGCTATGCCATATGCACCCCAAACCTTGTCATTATTTTGTCTACCTCAAGAATGTGCCAGTTAGGCTGATTGTGAATGAATGGCTCACTCATTTCTTCAGATGACAGGAATACTGTGGAACTTTGATGTATGAATTACTGTATATTTGGATTGACAGTCTATTAGCTTTACTATATGGTTATTTAAGTCAATGCGAAAGTTAACAGAGCTTGTTGTGACTTATTAGGTTAATCTTCTCTAAGCATCATCTCCCATCCCTTGGTTTAACCTGGTATAAAGCAGACGGCCCTCCTGACCTGGTTGTGGTCATTGACCTCTTATACACACTTATTACCATGCAGGCCAGCAGCTGTCGGATGTGGTACAACACATTAGACCCTTTGAATAAAATCTATATTTTCGGGCTGCACGATATGGGAAAAACATATTCGATAACTATGTTGAATATTGCAATATCAGTATTATTTGCGATATTTTGATTTGAAAGAGTTACTGTATTTTCAAAACTACTAGAAAACAAAGCCAAAATCAAGCCAAATATGACGAAATCTATTATATTCTATACATTCAGCACATTATTTATGCCCAGCTCCAATGGAGAACCATATCATTATTGTGATATTGTGCATTAAGCCCAGGGTTAACCAATGCGTCTTTATTGGAAGAAATACTATTGCAGTAAGTAAACACTATAGAGTTTGAATTGCACTTTCAAAGCTGTTACCATGGTCTTGGGAACCTTGGGAACAGACACTCGCTACACCTGTGTCTACCTGCCATCAATTTTCTCCATTTATCAGACAAATAATCTCATATTTATTTAGATTTCAACAAAGAGAGAAATAATCTCTTAAGAGACCTTGTATTCTCCAGACCAACAGTACATCATTACTTCTCATTAATTGTGAGAAAGCCCCGGATTTCCACGCTCACTTTGCTCCTACAGATGAAAGTGAAAGTGTAGAAATAATCCTTGCCTTGGGAATCCCCAAACGCTATGAGTAAAAGGCTGCTGAATACATCATTATTTAAGTAAACATTAAGAAACTGTCTACCGCTGAGCGTAAATGAAATCCTTCCGTATGTTATAGCCCACGTTCCCACGGTGCCTGCTGTTTGTTTAATTAAATGTAGTTTTAAGCAGTGTGGGTCTCAGGGCTTGGTGCTGTGGTGCGGTGTATGAGGATGGAACCTGACATAGCCTGAAGGGATCAACTCTAATGACTTTCCACTATGTAGCCTGCATAGCTGGCATTCCTCTCACTGTAGGCCAGAGAGAGGCGGAGGGGGAGGGGCAAGGTTTACACAGGATGGCCCAAAAGGATGAGCTGCTCTGGGCCAAGTTTAAGCATCTTTACCTTTAGGTTGTGATTATTACATTCCCTTCATCAAAATGACTGGTACCAATTACCAAAACATTAATTGTATTGGACACCTGTGTTTAGTGTTTATTTTCCATTACTTTGATATGAGCAATTGAGGGTTTAATTCCTATATGGCTGCGTTCGTCCTTCTGGATTGTCTTATTGTCCTGTTCTGTATCTCACCATCTTAAATAATGACAGTCACTATTAATTGTATGCCAAGCGCAGTGTATCTGAACATCAACATTTCTATAAATTATTACATTATATAAAAGGTTTGAAAACAACTGAGATGGTTGAGGACTAGGAAGTCATGTGATCACTTTAATGACTGTTTTGTTTTCCTGTTAAAGCCGGTGGGTACAGTACAATGCCTTAATTGTTTTCTGTCAGATCTATGTTTGTTTTCATAGACTTAGCATTAGGAGGCAGGCTTGCACTATTTCTACTGGATGCACAATGAGGAATAGTGTCCGGATAAACTGCACTTCCACTTGCTTGTTTGTGATTGTGATACTAAGTGCTCCTCTTGGGCACTACACACTCTTCTAACCTGTGACCTTTGCGACCAGACGTGTCACCTCCCTGGTCTATACCGTACACAGCTGCCCGGTGAAGAGCTCAGGATGCTTGACTTCTCTTAATCTCCACTTAGATAGTTCAACACACCTCGTAAACCAACAGTGTATATGGCTCACAAGATAAATCCTCTTTACCTTTTGACCCCATGTGTGTTATCAGAGCATCTCTCCTTCAAACTTCCTTTGAGGTGCACTGTTTTCCCAAATGACTTGTGAAATTCAGCTTAGTTTCTATAGCAGCCACACTGGTCCTGGTGGAATTTGTCAAATAATATTAATAATGCACCATGGCTCAGATCACATAAGGAGGTCCATAGACCCTTCTTTTGTTGGCACATATTTGAAATGGGTGAGAAAGTGGCAGTACAGTTAGGGGTGAGTGATATGGTAAACAAATAATATCAGTAGACTTTTTTTCTCTTACTCAGAAAACTACTACTATTACGCCTAATTCACACTGACTCTGGTACGGATACGGAACAGGTGCCTCATTCACACCATTTTTTCCCGGACTCTACATGCGGCTTCACATACACACAGCGTGCAGCTCCGTGCTCCACGTACACAAGTGAGAGGGGATTTGCCTGAACGCGTTACAGCACACGGACCGCACTCGGTGTGAATGACAGTCCGGAGGAAGACCGCTCTGCACACGTACTGCAGTCAGTGTGAATGAGGTGTTAGAGACTTCACATAAGATTTTTAACTACAAATTCAGTCTACATCCAATCCAACCAGTGTTCAACAGAATACTTTTATTAATACGAACTAACACTAGCATTGTTACGGTAAAAATGACAGTGAAGAGTAAATGAATGCACTCTTTCACGATTAAACGTTCTTCCCAGATTAAGCCGTTTATCATAAATTCATATCTCGATTGGATTTTTATTGCCATATTGCCCACCCCGAAGTGCAGTATTGACCAAGTCTAGCTTTTCCAAACAGATGTATCCAGGGTTTCCTCTGTCAGGAAGGGTGGGGTCCTAAAAAGGGGGTGTGCGTTTCATTAGTGCCAACAAACTGAAGGGAGAGTTCAGTGCCTAGACTTCCAATAACAATTTAAAGGAAAATCCTGTGTAGCTTTACATTAGCACTGGTGATTCTTTTCATGATGTTTACATTAAAATAATTGGATTTACAGTAGTCTGCACGGTTGTATACTCACAGTGGCATTATTCATTGTTGTTGGAATATTTAAGAATAGTGTTTAAGAATAATGGTATCAAAAAGAAAAAATCAAGTATTGATAATTGCTTTACTGATGCCAGAGCTGGATCTTAGAAAGGTTATAGTAACTCTAATAACCCTTGTTGCACATCTCAGAATACACAAAACCTTGAACCGGCTATAGCAGAAACCGGCTATAGTCTTCCTAATAAAGTGGACGACGTGCAATTAAGTAAGTGGCATAGAGCTTATCATTCTATTAACATTGACCAGGGACAATTCTCTTAAGCAGCTGTCTTGCTTCCTCCCGGGGGGAACCACATGGCACCATACAATTCACTAAAAACATTGCCACATTAGCGTCTGCAGGTGGACAAGCATGTGCTCATCTCCTTCCTCCATCTCCTTCATCCTGTGATTGTCAGCAGCCCACACTGCACCAGGCTCAAGAGGATTTCCACTGATTACAAACAATGAGCCAACCGAGATTAGCTGATCCTTTAAGGTTTCCAAACTCGTTCTTTGTACCCCTTTGTTATCGCCTTGCCACCACCAGCATGTCACTCACGACTGTGGCAAAGCTACAAACTAAACACCATTAAATTGGCCTATTACCTGAATGTATTTCGTATTGTGATAGTTGGGACAATATACCTGTTTGAACATGATTAAATCTGCCTTTTAATCTCCCCAGGGATTTTCATTGTAGCTTTCCCCCTTGTGTAAATCTCAACATATGCCATCTGTTTGCCAATGAGCTTGTTTTGCTAAAGGCTGTTTGGAAATATTATCCATTAGCCACAAACCTGGTTTTATAGTGAACCACTCAAACCATCCCCCGTAGTAAAACTGTAAAACGATGTCATTATTTATTGACTGATTATTGTAGGTTAAATGGTATGGGTTGCACTTTCTGTTGCTGCCAAAATAGTTATGCCATATATGATAAATCATAAACAAAAAACATAAATGGTTTATGTTATTCTCTTCTTAAACTTTCCTTCCATATAACTTAATGATGTAAATATTATGTAATTGCATAAAATATTGTGCCTATTTTGATGACAAGCAGTAATGATAAAATGTCAGTTCTTACTCAGGTGGTGCTGATTCAGAACATTATCTAGATCTAGATTTGCCAACCGTTAGGGGCAGAGTCAAAGAACAAATAAAGGAAGCCTTTGGGACTACATGGAGCATTTACCCTTGAACTAGGAGAACCCTGGTTCAAGTCCAACTCCCCAAGTCCCCAAATTCGATTAATCATCAGATAGTGAATGGTGCGTAAATAGGAGTTTACAATTTGAAACAGGTGAAGCTTTTGGATAGAGTCAAATTACAGACAGATGATTTTCATTCATATATGTATTTTTGTACAGTTGTCGCTTACTTCTCTTCATGGGTTTTCCCTCAGCAAATGTCATGTTTTAACATCTGTGTTCTACCGTTAACGATTTTTTGATTATTTATGATTAATCGGATTAGTTGTTTCAGGCCTTAACTTAACATTGGGCTCATACTGGTGACATTTAAGAGCTTTCAAAAGAAGAAGCCCCTCTTTAAAGCACTAATGGACATCAGCATACCTCACCCTGTCGTGGCCTCCTCTCAGACCAGTCCAGGCCTGTCCCATAGGCCCCTCTCCTCAGAGTTTCCACCCTACATGTCTGAGCCTGACTCTAATAACAGCAGCCTCTAAAACTGACTTCACACCTGGATAATGCTCGGCCAATGACCTTGCGAGGAGCCTAGTCACCACTGGCACTATGCTAAATATAACACATTGTGGTCCGGGGTAGATACCTCGATATAGCATTTTGTTACCTCTGCTTTTGACACGCTTCTTCTAACTCTCGCTTCCTGTACAATCATGTCTTCTTCCTGTGGAGAGATGGCAATGATTGTTTTCACACAAGGCTGCTGGAAGTGCCACATGATGATACAACAATAGTGGCTTTATACTAATGCTGTGTGCCAGTGCAATGAGGAGATCTGCAGCAGGACACATCTATGGAGAGATATGTGTCTATGGTGACTTAAATGGTTGTCATTTATGGATACAGGAGTTATTCTTAGTGGTCTTTCCTTACAAAAATAGTTTGTGGTTAATAGCCTGTCATAAATCATGCACTGCACCTGAGCTCCTTTAGGTGGCAGCAGCAGCATTTTTGTTCATGTTATATCATCTATAGGGCTATTGTGGCTGCTGCACTTGGGTGGAAATAGTAGGTACTATTGAAGTATTACAACATTTAGATTCTGATTACATTTCTCAGTTATCTTTTCTTGAGCAAATACAAATCAAGTCATTTTGCCGATGCCAGTGTTTTGTTATAGTGCTAGCATTTAAAAAGTGTCAAGTAAGAATTTAATAGTATAATTTTGAAGTAATGGTACTCAAATAATAATACTCATTACTTCCTTTAATACGAGTGCTCTTGTTTAAGCCCATTATTTTCATTATTCGTTGTATTGTTTTATTTAGCCCTGCGGTTACTGTCCTGTGAAGCAATGCATTATTCAGCAAACAAAACTCACACAAACTGCATTTTTCTTACTAGGGCTAGCTTGAAAAACGCTGTGTGATCAGTTTGGGGGAAGCAAAGTAAGCAAGTGCCTATGTTTTATAAGATTACACCATGTTGTGTCCAGTGGAGCCAAACACAGCTGTAGGAGTGATGGAGGCTCCAGGGTTTGGCACTGCTTCAGACTGATCCAAGCTGGCACCAAAGTAGAGACTATGTAGAAGTATGGCAAGATTAGGAGTGTCTATTAAAGATAAATGGGTCCAGGGCTGAAACATCAGTGAAGATATGAATGTGTGGCCAATGTGATGGAATACAGCAGGCAAAATGTGTAAGTAAAAACTGAAACTCCAGAGGCAAAAGAACATTCAATTTAATTTAATTGCAGTCAGTTAGACACAATCTGTGTGTGGAGTCTGCATGTTCTCCTCGTGTTATTATGGGTTCTCTCTGGGTACTTTGTCTTACCTTCACAACACAAAAGCATGCATTTGAATTGGTGACTCTAAATGGCTCCATAGTGAATAAATGTGAGACAATATCTTGACTATGTACATTATGTCTATATTGGCTAGGGGTATGGTAAAAATATAATATCAGAGAGCCAAGGTCATAATTTCATATAGATCCAATACAAAGTTCACCATAATACTTAATACAATTTATTTTTCATTTTTTATATGAACATTGGCATTGTTACAGTAACAATGACAGTGAAGAGTGGAGCATAAATGAATGCGCTGTATCACAATTCAACAATTTTCCCAGATTAGCAGATCATCATAACCTCATGTCACGATTCAATATTTTATTGCCATATCGCCCACCACTATTGGACCTGCCACAAACTAGCCTTTGTCTCCATCTAAGGCCCATAGTTGCTGAGATATAGGATATGGTCGTGTGTTTCAGGTCGCACTGCTTAACCCTAGTTCATTGTGTTTTTGGTGGCCTCACAACAACAAAGCAAAGGATGTGGTATAGAAAAATGGCTGATTTTCATCTGAAAAAATAAATAAAGCTTCCCTAAAATACCCAGTGAAAGGAAGAGGATGTGGCAGTGGTGTTTTTGTTTAGTACCATTTTATAAGACAGGATAGTCCCCTCTGAATCTTACCAAGAACAGTCCTGCTGATGTTTACAAGAAGCAAGCCTGTTTAGACGGTGATTTAGCTCATGTGAGGGGGCTGAAATGTACACTTGGCATTTGACATGTGATGGATTCGGCTTCTTGACATTCCAAACCTATCTTTGCAGCCCACCGCCATCACGTGTGGACTCACTTTACTGAGGTTGAATGTGGAAAAGTAAACGCACACGAGTTGGTGCCATTAGACGATCTGATTGGTTTCTGGGCTTTTGTTTTGACAAGGTTAAACTAGCTTGCATCAGCAGGAAACAGCCACTTCCTTGTTAGAATTTCGATAGAGTTTTAGAGGGGCAGTGTGCGTTATCTGCCCCCTAGATGATGTCATTTTAACTGGACATAAGTTGTAAGTCTATACATGGAAACACAATGTAGGCTTGAACTTTGTCCTCCAGAAGTCCAGCAACTTCCTCAAGCCCTTCTTATTGGACAATTTAGAACATGTTGGCCTTGTAGCATGCAGCCTTCATTAGTGAGAAGGGGGAAACTCTCACTCTGACCCTGCTTCTTCCTCATGCACTGGCTTTGATCTTTTAATTTGTCCCCACCCACCACTTGCTGCTGCACAGCTTGACTTTCTGTAAAGACACAAGTGGAGGTATTTGAGGGTCACTGTAGGGCAGTTTGGGAGCAGATGTTTGGACCATACTTTGGTTATTTCAGCTGGAGATGTCTTTTATGTAATGGGTATGTTGCTTTGTTACATGGATAAAACAAAGGCCTCTAGGGGGAACACCCCGGACAGTGTAAATTTTGCGGGTGACACAAAAAGAGGACATGCAGACTTGATATTGAAATGAATAAAATGTATAATGCAAGAACCAATGGCTGTTTTGTCTAATGTCACTTACATAAGCTGTAAATCTAATACTGAGCTGCAAAACTCAAGTCCTAAACGAGTGTAATTATATCGGTGAAAACAGCGTGTCGCCGATATTATGGAATCACGTCGGTGTTCGTCCGCATCCGCGTCCCGCAGATCCTAGCTGTGAACGCGATAACTCAAAAACGAATTGCCGGATCAGTTTCAACATTTGCACACAGGTACATACCATAAAGACGCCGAACTGTATCGATTTGGGTACTTCTTCG
>JAVQKC010174972.1:0-10877 GCA_036025475.1 Philypnodon macrostomus
CCAGGCCAGCCAAGAGACATGGTCCCTCCAGCATGTCCTGGGTCTTCCCCGGGGCCTCCTTCCGGTGGGACCTGCCTGAAACACCTCCTGGGGGAGGCGTCCAGGGGGCATCCGAAACAGATGCCCGAGCCACCTCAGCTGACTCCTCTTGATGTGTAGGAGCAGCGGCTCTACTCCGAGCTCCTCCCGAGTGACTGAGCTCCTCACCCTATCTCTAAGGGAGCGCCCAGCCACCTGTCGGAGAAAACTCGGCCGTTTGCATCTGAGATCTCGTCCTTTCGGTCATGACCCAAAGCTCATGACCATAGGCGAGAGTCGGAACGTAGATTGACCGGTAAATCGAGAGCTTTGTTTTTCGGCTCAGCTCCTTCTTCACCACGACAGACCGGTACAACGACCGATCCGCCTGTCAATCTCACACTCCATCCTTCCCCAAGACCCCCAAGATAATTGAACTCCTCCACCTGAGGCAGGGACTCTCCTCCAACCTGAAGCATATTACTATGGTAAATAAAAAAATTAAAAAACGTATATTCTATGTTATTATTCATGTATACGGACAGGCAAGTATAAATTGGCTTACCCCACCACAGGCCCAAAGGAGCTGGGAATGGCTCTAGTCACTCATGAACACTAAGCAGAAGATATGTGTGTATATAATGGGACACACATTTTCTTCAGAGCATAGACTACTTTATAGGCCGTCAGTATCATACTAAGCTGGCTATGACACAACATAACACAACTTTTTGAAACTATGGGTGCCCAGTATGTTCAAATGCATAGACCTCAGATACTGAAGTTGCAGTGAGTGAGAGTATCCCCTGTCATCGTCTAATTGTGTGTCCTCCGTGTTTGTGTGGTAATTTGGAGGTAAATCTCTCTGAGAGCCGGTCATGTTGTGCAAGTCAAAGCCCATTAGCCACACAGACACATCTATTAAGCAGCCCCTGGACAGATCTATTAGAATGGCTGAATTTCATATCAGCACAGGCAGCTACAGTGTGTGGCAGGAAAATGCCACAATCTCCTGTGGAGGCACAATCAGCGAGAGGCAAAAAAAAACAGCATGTGGTGAGAAAAAGAGAGCAGAGAGACCACTTTGACAAAAAACATTAATTGGATGTTGTTACTTAAGTTTACCTGGAATATGGCTATCCAGGCATAGCCGATGTTGTCAAAGCTGACAGCTCCCTTGTGAGGGTTAAGTTCCCCGGGCTCACATATGTTATAGTACTGGTTCCAGTTTACACATTTGTTAGCACTAGCCACACCCAATCCAGAGGCGGGCAGCGAGCACTCCACCCCGCCCTCGACGTAAGGCGGGACAGCGCTACAGCGGAGCATCCCGTTCTCACGAGGCGCTGAACAGATGAATGGACTGTCCTCACCATCTTCATTCATGTAGTATGGGTTTATGGATAAGTTGTACATACTGAAAGAATAATAACAGGAAATACATATAAATACACATTACTTCATATGTTTTGCACTGATATCAGTCAGGAATTGAAAAAGGAACATTTAGACCACCGTATGATCCGTGACACTATTCTTTGCCATTTTACTGGAAGGTTTGAGCTCCTCGGAGTGGTTATTATTGTTACCCCATTATCACAAATTGTCATACAAAAACCCATTATATCATGCTACACAGAGTCGCTTTATTTATTCTTGTAAATGTAAAAAAAAATGGATTCATAAGTAATTATTTCCACTCAAGGGCAAAGTACAGGACAATCATATATGTTTCTGTCAGAAAACCCACATTGATTTGCATTTCTTTCTGCCAGATTGGTACAGAGTAAGGGTGAAATTGTTTTTTATAGATATGAAAGTTTCCCCAAGAGCTTTTCACCACCATCAAATCCCTGTCTGCTCCAATAGGCAGTAAACATTAGATATCATTGTCTTAAGCCTCACGCTGTCGGCACAATATTTACATACATACTGTATTTCAAAGCCAAATAAATCCTCCGCTGATCCATTTTGTATTTTCCAACCCAAATTTCACTCCATACTGTCTGTTTCTATGTGGGTGGCTGTGAACACATATGTGCTTGTGTATGATACATTGCATTTCAAATGACATTGAAAATAACAGCTGCTGTTCACTTTCAACATTTATCTTTGAGTCTCACACGCAGCGAGCATGCAGCAGAATTAACTCCGTACAATTTGTACCATTACATCAAAACAAGAATTGGTTCAACTGTACTACGTGATTATGGCTACACTAAAGGGCTCTTGTTCTTTTCTGCCATATTAAGAGGAAACACTGACTCGTTCCTCCACAATAGTTGGCTTCTTTGTCTGTCATGGATAATAACTGTTAGTTCTCCTTATCTCACCATACTGATGGATTTTTATCATAAGACTAGACAGATAGATCAGTCTGTGGGAATGGGCTCAAATTATTTAATGATAGCAGTTTCTGTCACAGCACAATGTTCTCTCCAGGCATATTTCTACTACAGACAGTGACAATAGTAGACCGAGTCAACAGTGATATTATTACATACTAAGATTGAGATTTTTGATAGTGTATGTAGAAAGGAGAATGGTGAATTTATTATTTATTATTAACTTGAGGTTACAGCAGCTAGGAGGAAGGACTCATTTTGACAGTATTTAAATGTAGAAATTTCAGATTATCTTTATTAGGTATAAAGTTAAACGATGTACACACAGTTTCGAGCCATGTTTGTTCTTGTCCTGAGAAAACTGTGTGATATGAATCAGCAGTTGCCAAAATAACAGTATGAGACCATGTTCGTGCTTACATTCTGGTCTCCTTTTCCATGAAGCAGCGGTTTCTCAGCAGTCCCGCCCACAGTTGGACCCCCACAATACCAAAAATGAAAAACACAAAGAAGCACAGGAGGAGGACGTTTCCCAACATGGGCAGAGTGTCCAGCAGCAGTGTCACCAGGATCCGCATACCTGCACAGAACACACACAATAAAGAGGTATACAATATTATACACGGTGAAAACTTTATTGATTATCTGAGTTTTTCAACAGTCAATACCATTACCAAGTCCTGATGACAAAGTGAGAGTGACAGCTTGACATTATCCTGTCCCAGGGGCAGTAAACTCACAGCTTCTCAGTGGCTGGTCTTATCTAAACTCAACTGAATGTATTCAGCATCAATCTCCTGTTGTCAGATGTGGTTAGTATCAGCACTTTGAGAAGTCCCCAAAGTACTCACAATCATCTCATCTTAGTCACACCTAATCGTTACATTGACAAAGGTAATTATATCATGGCCTTTAGTTCTAAACTTGTCTCGGAGTTCCATTTTTCATCTGTGGTGGTTATATTCAAATACCTAATAGAGGTAGTACTATTCCTCATATATAGTTATCATCTTATTATGCAATGTGTTATAGCCAAAACGAACTTGTATCAGGTCGCTCTAAATAAGATAATTCTATCAAACAATTCACAAGTGGCAGACTTAATTGGCACATCTAAAAAACAGCCACTGGGATTAATCGATTCCCGAGGCAAAAATTTCAACTCCTTTAAATTGAAGGCCTACAGAGCTAATTTTCCATGGTAAGATATCATCAAGTGAGAAAGTGCAGACTGTGATTATTAATCCATTTACATATATATATATGCCTAACTGAATCTGGGTTATGTAAACTCAAATTAAATGTAACTTAAAAGGATAAAAGGGAAAGCAATAGTAACTAAGATACATGACAAAACTAGCACTAGCTAGCACATTCACCAGTAAAACTATGAACACAGTTATGAACACACAAGCGGAACTCCACCATAATGCTAATGGAGATCATGTTATCTGGCAACCATCTTGGTGAAAACCATTTTGACATGGCAGGTCACAGTGCAATCATAACTATCACCTGTGGGTATTTAGTCATGTGACCATCATCTGAGTATATAATGCTATCCTTGCATTTTTAAAAAACTGATGAAGGTGCTCGGACAAAACCCATATCCTTGTGTTAACATATTTCCCAAGGGAAACTCTCCCTGAAACATATGTCAGATTATGTCCTAGTCTGTAAGGGTAAGGCCAGTACATTCTTTACAGTACGTTGGTGAAAATAATGTAACATGGACAATAATCTGTTATTTTTGTCATCCCGTGTTGGAGAATTTATGATCCAACACAAGTGATCAGAAGTGTTTAGGAGCAGGAGTGAGACTAGCTCCTGTACATGAATGAGAACATGAATAAAGGGGTCTTAAGTTCCCTAACACTATCAATGAAAACAATCTATCATCATAAGAGTATCTGATGTATCCAGGAGAAAAATACACATCTACATTTTTTTATCCAAAGATCTAAAGAATCAAAACAATAAAATGTGGGATAATAAACAGCCAGGCGGAAAACCAAGCTCAAAGCACTCCATTAAAGTCTCCTGAACTAAATGTATACCTACACTGGCAGTGTGAGGTTGAAAAAGAGCCTGGCTGCCTGCCAAATGTATTCGTGTTAATCATATTGTACTCTGTTATGACACCATTGTCTAGTGATGGTGTTTAGCTGCAGATTCATAGCCACCTCTGTGGCAGAGCTTTTAGGGAAATGATTAACTATCTGCAAGAGTTCAATTTGGACTAGCAGTCTCAGGGCTGGACACACATCATCAAGACAATAGTCTCTGTGCATTGTGCAGTGGGAAATTCAAAAACAGGATGAATCATGAGATCAGGTTTGTTTGCATACTTTGCTCTATACTATATTATATATTTATTGATCTGGTCCATTACCTTATCTTGTTGTTACAAAACCAGGCCTAACACTGAAAACATTGTACCCATGTGGTAATTCAACTCTCTTTCCAAATAAGGACTTAAGGATTTAGCTGATGTTTTAGAGTTTATCTGCAGTGGGCTGTGGCGTTGGTTTAGTAAAGCACACATAACTGCATCTCACATACTGTATGAATGGCTTCCTTAATGTATATAATATTACAATAAAAACACATTTAAATCATTTAGTCTCTCCCTCTGTGTGTCCACTTACTTGGAACTCTGTTGATGGCGCGCAGAGGTCTGAGCACTCGTACCGTCCTGATAGCGGACAGACTGGCGTTATGGCCATCCAGAGAATACTCCATCACTCTGCACACATGAGACAAGGGAGCTTTACAGTGTTATCTGGACCCCATAAAACGCACACAAGAGCACAAGACACATGCACACAATCACACTGAGAACACTGTATTATTGCTGTTAATTGCAGTTGCCCACGTAATTACATATGACTTTTAATTGCCCTGTATACTGAGGCAGCCAAATACTAGATTATGTAAGGATATGTCTAGAACTGAGACCGCCTCATTTTAATCTGCTATGTACTTACCGTCACTGTGTGTGTGGTCACTTTGCTTTGAATTTTGGACCATGTTCAAGGAATGTCAGGCCATATACACCATGTACTGTACATTTCTTATATTTCAAACAGAAATCATAACAGTGGACAGATTTTGTCCCCTTACATGGAAGTGAATAGGGAAAGGACACTACTATTTTAGAAATGACAGGACATTGTAAGGGCACACAAAACCGAGAGCACCCAAAGGCCCAAACAGTCATGGCATACATCATGTGCAACCTGAGTGTAGCTAAATTAACAACAGTTTAGTCCTTGAACTTTTTCATTTTATCAGTAGTAGTCAGCTCAACCAGGCAACTGGTTAAGACACTGGTTTTTCAGCAAGTAACAACATACTGTAACCAAATATAGTGTAAATAATAATGTGTCAAATAATGTTTATATATTTTAGATTTCAAGGTTTTCAAGGTTTCAAGTTTATTTGTCATATGCACATTCAACACAGGGTCAAAAAATGCAATGAAATGCTTTGGATCTTTGGATTTAATTTTTGAATGGGAATTGGGATTTGAACGGCTTATATTGTCAATTCAATGTAATGTTTTTCTGAGGCACACAGGATCTGTGGCTCAATGGATTGAGCATTTAACCCTGAACTACAACATTTCCCTTCTGAATTCAGGTCTGAGCACTATCTTTCATTTGCCTTCTATTTTCTCCACAGCTAACAGCAGTTTCTATAGACCCTTTCAAAGTTTGTAAACAGAAAGTTCTATATTCCAGAAGAAAGGTAACTGGAGGCAAGATCATAATACATTTTCAATGGAGAAATTAGCATTAGCCACAAAATAATGCAACTTTAGATGGTTTTGACAAATGACAACCACTCTGCTACATGTAGGTAATGTCAGAGCCTGGTTAGGAAACATTAGTGAATGTATCTCACATTGTATGTTCATTTAATGTAATAATGTTAGTAACAGTTAGACTTTTTTACTGGATAAGTCCTTACAGAAATGTTGAGGACCACAATATTTTTTTTTTATTGTATGGTAAGAATTATTATACCCCTCACCAGAATTCCTACTTTTTTGTAAAGTTACCCCACTTTAGCTCCAGTCGCCTCCATTCCGGAACATTCCATACGACACACATTCTAAAGGGTCTATACAAACATCATCACATGTTGAATACTTACCCTGCCATGACGATGACAAAGTCGAGCTGGTTCCACTTGTCGCCCAGGTAACAATTCGGCCCAAATATTCCTAAGGCGACCATCTTGATGACCATCTCCACAGCGAAGAAAGCGAATATACAGTCATCTAACACCTAGCAACAAGAAAAGTACTAAAACATTGAAAACAACAAAAGCAGACATTTCAGTCACCATCCATTCCTCATTAGGGTTACATTCTGGAAGAAACAGAGAGTGCTTCCATTAGCAAGTTGGGTCCCAGCAGGGAATAGCTCTAGCTTAGCGCGGTTATGGCTGTGTCTCAATTAACTGGAGTTCTAGCATGGTGGAAAGACAGTTTGTATTTGAATATAATGAGCCGATTGCAGAGTGCCAAGAATCAACATTGAACTACAGCGGGAGTGTACTGAGACATGTGAGACAGAATAAATTGAGTTTTAATTACTACTGAATTTACACATATTAGAGGACATGATTAACGTGTTCTGAGGGGAATTCTCTTTTTATTTACATTTCAATAAAGATTTAACGGAGCTAAAACCCTCCTACATTTATAAGAGTGGTATTTTAATGAACCATTTTAAATAGTAACTACAAGTCAGATTTATGTTTATGCAATAGAACTTATAATCACTGACCCAACTATAGACCCTTTAATATGTTTGTCATATGGAATGTAGGAAATTCCGGAATGGAGGCGACTGGAGCAAAAAGTGAGTTAACTTTACAAATAATGTTGGATTTGTGGTGAGGAATAGAATAATTCTTAGCATACAATGAAAAAACTATTGTGGTCATCAACATTTCTGTAAGGACCTGTCCAGTAAAACTTAAAACTCTAGAATTCTGCCTCCAGCCAAAAGTCTAACTGTTACTAACATGTACATTAAATAAACATACAATGTGAGGTACATTCACTAATATTTCTTAACCAGGCTCTGACATCACCTACATGTAGCAGAGTGGATGTAAATTTTAATTTGCAATATTATGTGGCTGATGCTAATTTCTCCATTGAAAATGTAAGCCTCCAGTTGCTTCCATTCCGGAATTTAGAACTTTCTGTTGACGAACTTTGAAAGGGTCTATACTGTTAATAGTAACTCCATCTGAGTTGAAGAATATACATTCAACTGCACAATTTGGGAAATAAGGTTTGAAATTGTTATCTCGCCCAGACATAATTTATATACATACATAAATACATACATACATACATAAATGTTTGATAGATATAATGTTTTCAGCCCCTTATGTTGTCAAATGCTACTGTATATTAGGGACACAATTAATGTTTAGGTTTTAGTTTGCTCATGTTAAATATATGTGACTTGTGAACTGGGTTAATGGCTATGATTATTTTCCCTTACACCATAATACTTTACATGTTAATTGTCTTTTGATAAATGATTGAGTGTACAATATTAGTTATGTCCATATTCATAGCAATAGATTGACTAACCTGTAATATTCTGCACCACTCGGACTGACAGGCGACATCTTCACAGGGCTGGAACATCCCCAAAGTGACACAGTTGAGAAGGATCACCACCATAGACACATGCTCGAACCATGTACACAGGAGTTAAGGTCAAAATGACAGGTATTTCAATCAACACATTAATAAGATAGTTAATATTCACAAAAATAAAACAGTATTAGGTTATACAGTAAAAAATAAGACACTGAAGATGCATTAGAACATTTTCATCCACCGTGGTCCATTTTGTGTCCATTACAGACACAAAATGGCAGACAGCAGCAAGGAAGTTGGGGTCAGCGCTAATGGGTCTGTAGATGATTAACTGAGACACAAATCTGACCAGTGGCCTTTTAATAATTGCACAAGTAAACAATGTAATAGTTCTAACACTGATCAATGAAAAAATCTCTTTCTGTGAAGCCCTCTGAGGCAACTTTGTAGTGATATAGGGCTATTCAAATCACATTTAATTGAAAGAAAGCCCACACTAATAGAATGATATACAGTATAGCGTCTAAATGAGTGACCTCCGTTTGACTAAAATACCATGAGAGTAATCTTCTGTTGAGTTCTGCCTGGTCGTTTTATCCTTTTTGGCTAAGTCTTTTTTGGGATCAGTCCTTAATCTGCAGAAGACATGATCCAAATTCTCTTTTGTTTTTCGAATGGATGACTTAATGCCATTCAAGGCCATGTTGACATTTCCTATTACAATGAAAAAACATGCATTTAGCCACAAAGTCTGGTCTGTCACAAGAATTGACAATGTCTTGCTTGCACTGAAAGAATCAATGATTGCAGAAGAAAGAGTCTAGCCAGATCCAAAACAGCAGGTTTGTTTGTTGTCCAAAGAAGTCATGTCAAGCTTAATCACAACACAAATGGACAGACTCCTAAAGTGCCCCAGTCCCTCTATCTATCCCGTATGTGCAGTTAACATTAAAATGAAACAATCTTGAGCTTTCTTAGAAGTATTTAAACAGCGGGGCTATTGCAAAAGTAGCACACAGTGATCTAGGCAAATACTCAAGCCCCAAGGTAAAAATTGTGGTCTCTTACCGAAAAGCTACTCACAATGCATGCAACAACCTTCACACATATGGCTGCAACCAATAAGGGAAATCATAAATAACAATGGTCCAATCTAATATAGGCCCTATAGTTAAATAACACATCGTACTTATACAGCGCTTTTTAGGACACTCAAAGGCACTTCACAGTTACATTACTCATTCACTCCATACACTGATGGTGAGCTACTTGTTGGTAGGCCCAGGGACTCGAACCATCAACCCTCTGGTTGAGTAGTGAGCGCTTACCCATTGCACCACTGCTGCCCCAAACACTAGTTCTGCACTAAAAAGTTAACAGGGAAGTGGAATTACCAGAATAGCACTGAATCTGGCGTATTTCCGTAAAATTGTGTGACCTTAAAGAAATTGTATGTTCATTAAGATGCATTCGTCCCAAAGAGTTTGTGATCATTGCACTAATCTACAGTACTGGCCTACTCCCACGGAGGTCTGCTGTTCTAATTACAAAGAAATGGAGACTACAGGGAACAATATATATACAGTGCCTGGTTAATTGTTTGTCCAAAAATGCCCCGAAATGACCAAGATCACAAATACAACATTACACAAATACATTTCAATATATTGCCTAGTGGCAAATGGCTAATGGGAGAGACATGCGATTTTTGGATGATTAACCCTTTTGACCCTAAAGCCTCATTAAGTATTCCCATTTTCTCCCTTCGAGGGGGTAAAAATTGAGGACCAGAGCAATGCAGCAACAAGAAAAGGGCAGACTTCACCAAATGCCTTTCAATCTCAAAAATCACCCCTGGGGGCAATTCTTTTCCAATGGGGGATTATATGGGGGTCCGTCTAAACATTTTTCTACTAAAACATCTCTGACTTTTCTCTATTTCACTTTATCAGCATAAAACCGGGTCCTTGTGTTGTTCAGATGTGGTGCTGTGGAATTATAGTTTTGGCTCTAACTGCATGATTAGGAAGGTGAAATTCATTCTACAACATGAATTCATGTTTTCATTTATTATATGTAGAAATCCCACAGATACTGTTCACAATTTAGACATGTTATGTTCTTTGTCATATTTTCTCATGTTATGTTCTTTGTCATATTTTCTGCCAAGCCAACATCAGTAACCTAATATGAACAAAGCAAGAGACTCATCTCATTAAGCCAATATTTCTGCTTCTCATGATGTAAAATTCCTTCAGATAGTGCCCATTCATTATCTGTAACAGACACATGAACAGACAAAACACAATGCCTCTGGCCATAGCTACCACGGTGCATAGTAACAGCCTCCACTCCCTCAGTATGCTGCTCTGTGTGCCTGTCTGAGAGAGGATTTCCTAAGACTTGGCTGGCACTCCTCACCTACGTCAGACACTTAATTAACTCAACCTGACAAGTGTGCAAAGTTTAAAATGCCACGTCTTTATTCATCGCCCTGACAAAGTGAGGGGAGAGCCAGCAATATGGATAGTCTTGCGCCACAGTATATGTCAGATGTGAAGCTTAACTGTTTAAATGGACTCCTAATCCGTAATATTTACACCACTTAGGGTGCATCTCATGGTTAATGTCGGATGCATAATGTGGTTTCCAGGCTGTGAAAAAAGCTCTTTTGCTAACCTCAGATTTATATGTTTTATGTCACCAGTTACTATGACAAACTGTGGGAAACCTGGACTGGCTTTTGCTAAATGAACCAGTTCAGTCCAGTGTAGCGTGCAAACACGTGATGTTATGTGTATGTTTATTAACTTGATCGTATAAGAAATTAAGTCTAAGACTTATGTGGGGCACCACGGAACATGAGATACGTCCCGAACAAT
>JAVQKC010174997.1:0-12796 GCA_036025475.1 Philypnodon macrostomus
CACCAGTGTTACCAGTGCCACAGTCATGTTTTATATTCTGCTACAATATATTCTCATCAATCACTTGCACTAATCTCAATAAACATGATCTTGATGAACTCTTGGTAAAGACCTTCAGGTGTGTCCAAACACAGAATTAAAAACATAACCAATTCCTAATCTCTTAGTTTATTTTCTTATTTTAATCCAAAAGTCTAAACCATTTCCTTCCCTTGTTGTTTCCCAGCATGCACCGTGGATCTGACTGAGGAGGCACAGAGAACAGACTGGAGACCTGTTCCAAAAACCACAAAGTCAAGACTCCTGTTGACATTTCCTATTTCCAGAGCTTTCACAGGGCAACATTTGACTGGACACACAGTTTTCAACATAGGGTGCACTGGCCACTGCATGCAAATTGAATCAAAACTGAATATAACTCACCATTATATCAAGAAAATATGTAGCCATTTAACGCTGGAATAGCTATTCATAATCAAATCCCATGAATGACAATTACATAACAACTAAGTAACTAACTGTCTCTTAGCCACAGCTGCTCTGGAGCAGACTGGCAAAGATGTGGCAGCCATACCACTACACGTCAACATCAATAACACATAGGCAAGGTGATGTGTTTTGCCTAAGGACACAACAGCAGTGCTGGTAAAGGTCAAATGTGTAGATATTGTTGTCATGGAGCAGCTATGGGGGGAATGGGTGAAATAGGAGGAGTTGCATTAAGGACCTGCACAAATGACTTGTCAAACAAACACAGTCCTCATATAGCGTCTAGGTGACCTTTAGTTGCCCATACCCCACTATGACTGTCACCACACTGACTTTATTGTCTGTCATTATTTGCATACACACAAACTCAGGATGAGCCCAAATGTTTAAACTTCATTTTGTTCAAGGTTTATGGTATTTCAGTAATTTGGCAAAGATATGTGACATTTGGGCCATTGTTGTTTCATTCACAACCAGAGCACTAGTAGTTCATGGGTTCAGTGGGATTCAATGAAAAGTAATGCTCAATGGGTTATAGCATATCTCAACTCATAATCAAATCTCAACTGATTGGACAGAACTTTATAGATGAAATGATATGATATCACAGGTGGCTGGAGCATATCAGAGCAACTTTGGCTCTGAGGTGGGATTTATCCTGGATAGTATTCAGTTTAGTCACATGAATTTTTGTTTCATTAATTCATGTAAGATAATTGCAAACAATCATTAATTTAAACCCTAAAGGCATTTATACAGTGTGGTTCAAAATAACACCTTTATAGAAAACCCAATTGCTTTACATTAGTTCATTTACTCCACACACAAAGGTGGTAAGCTACTTCAGCTGGCACAACTGCCCTGGGACATAGATGTGGCACTGGCAGCCATTCCATGCATTGCATACAGCCTCTCAGTCCACCAAACACACCAGCGCAATCACATTAATAACCCTAACGCTAAAATACCTGTTAAAATGCACCCATGATCTAACCTTGTAGACATAAACCCAGTGTTGCACAGACATAATATCAATGGAACAAAATATATGCCTTCATGTTAAAACCTGTCAGCATTTCTTTCTGGTATAATGTGAAGAATATGTTCAAACATTCTGCTTCATCCTTACAGTATGCAGCCTGATTCAGTGATAAGCCCAAGCAAAACACAACCTGCTATTTGTCACATCGAAGTGTGAACAGCCCAACAAAAGTATCGGATCTGCAATAAATCCAAACTGGGTGCTAAGGCTTGCAGTGTGAACATGGCCTAAGTGTCTCTAATTACAAGGTAAGGAGCACATTAACAAAGGACCAGAGAGGCCTGAGAAGTATACCCAAAGCTCATGCGCACTTTCAGGAAAAACTCAAACAAACAAACAAGAAATCCTGCCAAGTCCAGCCGCTAAGTCATGGCATAATTTCCATTGTTCAGAAACTGCCAAATGAACCAATTACATACTGCATTATACAACACAGTGGCCTTAAAACACCCAAAAAAGGTAAACACCATAAAACCTCAACTTTGACATCTGAGACAAGACAAAAAAGTAATTTATAGTCTGGTTCTTGAAACATTATCTGCACAGGACAATCAAAAACATCTGGCAACATCAGAGATTCTCTACAGAAGTTGAAGATAAGACATAGCTGATGGCCGCTAGAGTGCTAATAATACATTTTACCTGGAATCGGTCCTCCTGGTTCTTGGTGCCAAAGTAAGTTTCACCATCAGCGCTGATAGAGCCATGGTCACTTCTGAGAAGAGGTTTGGTGATCTTGGTTTTGCAGTCAACAATGATGGTGACGATCTTCTTATCCACGCTGATGGCCACACGATGCCACCTGAGTCAGACACAGAACGGAAATGCAGGTTAAAATTCAAAGATTTTATATAATAGCTAAAGACTACCGTATTTTCCGCACTATAGGGCGCACTGGATTATAAGGCGCACTGTTGGTTTTTGAGAAAATTTTGACTATTATCGGTATCGGCCTCAACAGACAGCTCATGTTAATCTGTTGTACTGACAAGATACATTATAATATTAAGGGTTAGAAGCAGCCAGAGAAAGACAATATCACTAGAGATGTCTAACTTTAGGGTTATAACAGTTATTCATATGTAGATTTCTTAGTTTAGCCGGCTGACATGACTGAAAGACTACCATTCACTCTCAAATTCAAATGCACATGCCTGGATGGTGAGATGAAGCTGGAGTAACAGAAAAAGCACACAGGGAGGCCATGCAGACTCAACTCAAAAAGCTCATAGGTGGACAAAAAACTAATCTCGTTAACATCTCGTTAAGAGGACAGAGCACTAGCCAGTCTACAGCCATGCATCCCCATTGACATATTAGTAATTAGCAGATTTGATTTTCCACTCATTATTGTCACATTTATTTCTCTGTCCAGCATCCACGGCGGATCTGCAGGACGAACCCGGGTCACACGTGAGCCTGACACCTCCCTTGCTCCGGGACTTTTACCAGTGCACTTAAGCTATCGCATACCGGCCGGCAGTAGACCACATTCTTGCCCCCACACTTTGGCCCTGTTTAACACGGGATTACACTCATTAAACTCCAAACTTAATCCTCCTTCTGGGTTACTCGGGATGACAGACGCTGGTGAACATTGTGAAAAGTGTGTGTCAGGATCCGGTAAGGCCTGCCTCGCCAAAAAGCAGGAGGCATACAGTCAAAACATTCTTTGAGTTGCAAGATTAGACTTGGACCACTGTATGTTTGAAATGGAGATCTAAGAAACATGTAGATTAATACATGTAATATGAATTTCTTTATAGGTTGAATTTACTTTGAGATCAGACAGAGAGATTCCAGCATGGTTTAGAGGCAAATAAAAATGACTTTATATGACATACGTTGACTTCTTTAAGTTTGTACAGTTTCTTAAGATATTAGCACTGTATAATTGGCTAAGAAATGCGAAATCCCAAATGTAGACATTGCAAAGCCTACAACTGTATATGCCATGTAAGAGTAAGAGTACTTGAGGCCAAAAATTGTTAGAAATCTCCATAAACACGGACTACAATGGACAGAACAAACTGAGGAGAGAGCGTGGCCTATCGAAGATCCATTTGGGGTTAGAAAGACTTTACCAACATCTCTGAGTTTAGATAATTATGTATGAACTGGAAGTCAGCAAAAGCCAGTTGGAGTCATAGAGATATTATGGCCTGAGTTTGACCTCCTTCAAAGCTCCAAAACAAAACCTTGATAGCATTTAAATAAGAGTTTTTTGCTACAAGCTGCCAATAATATATCTACAGGAATCTGTTTTGGAGTCTGCATGTCCTCCCCCTTTTACTGTTCTCTATAGGTACTGTGCCTTCCTTACACCGCTCAAAGGTATGCATGTGTTTGGTGAATCGAAATTGTCACACAATAGATAAATGTGAATGGTTGGCTTATACAGTATATATCTGTCCGTCCTGGGATTGTCCTTGTTCCTGTCTAAGGCCCATAGTTGCTTGTAAGATAAATGTACTTTCTTCTTTCTTAGCATCTTCTAAGCCAACGTCTGGAGCAATAATGTCTTCAAAGCAGGCTAGGCTAAAAACCATGTCCATGTTGTTTCTCTGTCTTATGAGGTAATCCAACGCAGACAAAAAGGTGGTTTAAGGACTGCCCCGGTCCCCTCCATCCTCCACCACCCTCCCTACAATAACAGAGCCAGTGAGTTTATGTATGAGGTCAGGTTCCCCATAGCAGTCCCCGCTGGGCCACAATAAGCCAGTGTCTCCCTGTCTCTGTCCTGTCTCGGTGCCCGCCGCAGACCCCCGGTGAGGCGGATAATCCGGTGATGAGCACCTGTGGCGCAACAATGGCAAGGTCCACTCTGGTTTCTAAGCTCCAAGAAATGGGAAGGCCAAGACCGTGAAAGTGTTGCAATGAAGGGACACTGGAAATAGTCTCAGGTCAAGTTTCTCCTTCAAGGTAAAATACATGCATTTATTCACCTTTGTCCACTTCCAGTTAAGCTTATTCCAGCAGCTATGGGCCAACTATAACCAGGATGTGGCTGACACATACACAGTCACACATTCATTCATTACTAGGGGGAAATGTCAAATGCACGTCAGAGTACTCAGTGAGGACACACAATAAAATGGGACTGTCATTTGGCCGGGGAATTAAACGAACAACCTCCAAGGAAACTGTTGTAGTGTGGGGGGTAACCAAACCCAAAGCTTGTAAATATTATGAAAAATATGCCTCTGAAGTAAGCCAATCTAAACTTGATTCTTCGTCGCCATTTTAGAAAAGGTGAAGTATTATTATTCTGTGAAGTCTTCAAAACAACAAATCCAATAACCAGCTGCTCACATTTTTACATGACAGCCCTCATCACATCTGCTCATGTTTTGATATCGACTCAATAAAAGTGCTCTGGGTGTGTCTAAATACAGTTGACATACTTTCCGTCTGCTAAGTTGAGGGCATTGAACAGGGGGTAGTCCTCTGGTGCGGGTTTGCCATTCTGATCTTCATACAGAAAGACGGGTGACCGCCCCAGTTCTACGCCCAACTGCTGGACTCCCTGGGCACTGTAAACGGACAGAAGGAAGGACTGGAGGCCGGACTTTGGGCGGAGCGTGGTCAGGATGGAGAAGTCCTCGGGAAAAACACCACCTGGAAAAAAGATGGTGTTCAGGATAGGGATGGTGCGATATGGTGATAGAAGATTGTTTCGTGATAGTTTGTTATATATTACGATAATCTGCTAATCTGGGAAGTTCAATGAATCGTGATACAGTGCATTCATTTGTATAACATTGTATAGACTAAAACGGTTCTATGAAGACACTGATAACAATAGTCTATGTTGTTCTTGACCGACGTGATATAGAAGGTGATATAGATTGCTGTTAGTCTTACCAGGGAATAGCTGCGTGGTGGGGGCCTTGAGTTGGACCTGGTTGGTGACTCTGTAAGCTGTGTCTGGCTTCGATGCTCGTCGATGTGTGCAAAATCCTGATGTTTTCGTCACTCCTTCAGGGGTATTTTGAAATTCTAATACTTTTAGGACATCCACTGGTTCTGCTGTTGAAGGGGAGAAGATAAGATTAGTGACGTCTCAGTAATATGTGTCAAGAAAAATACAATCTAGATGTAGACACCACAAAAGAGCAGACTTTTACCCTGGTCACAAAGCAAATCACACGAAAATAACTATTTTAGCCCAGGCGTATTATGTTGAAAGCAGAAATTGAAAGAACTAATGAATGAAATAATAAGAATGCTTTTCAGGGGTTCAAGGCTATCCCAAAGAGCTTTACAACTGATTTCATTAGTCATTAGCATCACTGACATATTGGTGGTTGTAAACGCTGTAGCCTGCTGTCTTGGGTGCAGATTGATGGAGACATGGCAGTTCTCTGACTACGACCAAAACACACCACAACAATTGCCCTAACACATTTACATAGGCAACCTGGGCAAAGTTTCTTGCCCAAGGACAATACAGTGATAATGTTGGGCCCAATGCCAACCCCACTTAAGAAAAAAGTCAAACCAAAATGAAAATACAGCGACTATATTTCAAACTATGCCTATAATGTAGCCTAGCCTTATCACAGCTAGCCAAACTCAAAAACATGCTCTATCATGTTCTTAAATAGTAAGTGTAATATCTCCCAAAGGGCAGCATTTGCCCCAATAGTTGCATTTAAAAGGCTCCTCTCATGTCTCTCTCTCTGCTTATCCGTCAGGAAATGGTGTCTGGGCCGACCACAGTGCATAATCAGAAACAAGCTCCTCTAACACCTGGATAGGTTTACCTCGATAAGGGTCACCAGAGGCCCCCAATCTGATGCACTTAATAGACAGGGCCTTATGTGAGCCAGTATTGTTCAGACAGACCCATGGGAAAGATCTAGAAATGTGACTTTGACAAAAACAATGTAAGTTTGAAACATTGAGATCAGAAAAAAGTACATTTACTGCTTTGGTTTAGTCATTTCACCTATGGGCCAAGTATAATGACACTGTAATGGGTATAATAGGGTAGTTTTGGGGTATTGGTGATCTATCCTAGTCATTTCATGATATATGACCCTTACTTGGACCATGTTCACACTCAATTGTACGTTACATTGTGTGAAGCATGCTATACCAAATACATACATAAGGTAATTTGTTTTCTTAAGCTAAAATATCAAGGGTTTTTATATATCCTACATTACATAGTGCTAACAGTGTAAACAGTAAGCTATAAAAAAAGTACTAGCTTAGCGCATTAGCTTGACACTATTTTTCTGCAACAGTAATAAAAATCACTAAAGAAACTTCAATTCAAATTCAGTGTGAATCAGTAGCGGTGTATCTTACCTTAAAATAAATCGGCATGCACAAATTCAATCTGTTATATTTTACAGAGCTAATGCTAACCAGTGCTAACCAGGTAAAGCAAATAGGAAGTCTTTTCTCACAGCTCTAAATCCAGTGTTTTGGTTTTGCACGTGGAGGTCAGGTCAGTTTCTTTGCTTCCTCATAGATTATACATTATGGTCCTACAGGCAACAGACAAGAAAAGGCTAACAGTGAGCTTGTTCAGATCTGTAAAGACCTGGACGATTTACAAATATGTTCTTACTGTATATGAACGTGGCCCTAAGCGTGATCTGTTTAAATAAAGTATAAGTTTGAGGCAACAACTGAGTGACTTTTTTTCACTGATACTCAATGATCTGCATCTCATATGCACCGTTGTAATTAAGTCTATGTTCTTAACCCAGTCCATACCATCCTGTATATTTTGTCATTTTATTTGATTCTATATTTATTGTATGTTTTATGGTAGCACCAAGTACCACAGCAATATATAATGATGTGAACCTGATTCTGATTGATGAAGTCTGTAATAATTATCATTAGGACAGTCAGTGTTCACATCTATTTAACTAACTATTTAGCTTTGTATGGTACCCGCAATGCATGAATACAATTCTCACACACATCACAGTATTTAATTATTCACTGAGCACTATTCAGCCTTTCTTGTCGTTGCAGAGATGGAGCAGTACTTTCTTTGGATCCTGAACTGAAGGGCTTCATTGTGAGCTCCTGCCGGGCCGCTCTCAAGACTCATCTGTTCCAGATGTGGCAGTTTGGCCGGGCTGCGACCCTCTCACCGAGGTGCTGAGAAAACGTCAACAATGGCCAATCCAATAAGGTTAGGGCCAAATGAGTGTGCACAGGGTTTTAAGAGCGCACATGTGATGAGCTGGTGTGATTCTACCATAAAGCCTAAACCAATATAGCAACAGGCTGGAGCTGTGGAAGAGGATGGAAGTCCTCAGTTGTGTCAAGGTTCAAAAAGTTCTTAAAGAAGCAGGAGGCAAGCACAGAATTCTATGGTAGAATCAGCTCCTAGTGTTCATGATGCTGACTCTTTGGAGCGTTACTACTGCTATTATTGAGCCTATCAGCCTACGTTCAAGTCCCTTCTGTAAGCAGGAATGAACCTATATCATGTCTAACCTGTACAATATCACCAGCCTGTTCCAGTTCTAGAACATGAATGCAACTTATGAGCGCGGGCCGCCTCCTTAGCCCATCCTCACTTCATTATGCAAATGAAACGGACAGTGAAAAGGGGAGGGGCTCTAAGAGATTACCATAAAACGTACTTTGATATCATAGCTGGCATGTTTTACAGATCTTTTTGAACATAACCTAACATTGCTACTAGGACAGTAGCCAAATAGCCTGGCTCATTCACACATACACCTACTTTCTGCCAGGCCGTTACATCTTGTTGGAAAAGGTGAAATTGGCTGGTAAACTTAGGAGGACCTTTTCACCTGCAGATCCTTGAGACTCTAATAATATCTTCAGCCAGAGTGTCTCTCTCTCACCCCCCACCCCTCGCCCACTCTTTCCTCCAGCTACCACCGCGCTACCAGCTAAAACAAGACTGCTTTATGCTGCTGTCATACCAAACCTTACAGGGACCTACCCACCGTCTCATTCCTCCTTTCACTTTTCAGCTTCAGGTATATGCAGTCTAGATACTTCTAAAGCAAACTGTAGGCACCAGTAGTATATAACCACAAATACTAATTGACATTATTAGTATACTTATCGTTACTGCAGCATTGGCTAGCCAAATCTCCAATTATTTACTTAAATAATCTAATAAAAAAGCCCAATTTGTCGTCTTGGTCTTGATTTATTTCTGCTTTGGACCCAATTTAGTCCCGGCTTGGTTTAGGTTAAGCCTTTAGGTTTTGATTTAAACCCAGTTTTAGCTTCAAAATCAAAATCCAAAATATTTCTGCTCAACTTTACTGTAAATATAACTGTAAATAAATCAAAAAGAATACTCAAACATTGTTCTTTCATTAGCTTAATACATAGCTAATGCATATCCCATTTTCCACATTGTGCAGTCCTAAATTGACACTTGAGAGAAAGTTTAGCAGTGCAAAGCGGTTATTAGATTTTACCAGATTTTACCAGATTTTGCCAGATTTTACCAATTTTGATTAAATTTTCATATTAGCAGCAATGACAGATAGGGCCCTTGAAAATACTAGCTTTATGCCCTTGGAATGCACATCTGATCCTGCGCCCCAGGGGTGGAGAAAACGTGTCTGTACACCGCTGGATGGAGAGGGCACCCTGCAGAAACAGCTCCGACTGCCATAAAGACACGCTATAGGAACCTAAATGGTCCCTGAAACTCAAGGCCTCAAGCTGAATACTTCTTAGTAATGATTTAGAAGTAAGCATCATGGTGCAAGGAAGGGACACACTATGGAAAAAGCTCTGAAGCTCAGACACAAATCAAAATCTCTAACTAACGTGCTAAAATTCTGCTAAAGGTTGACCCCAGGTGCGAGCTGGTAGCCCTATGCCCTGAACTTTGAGACTTTTGTGGCTATTGTGGCTCCAGGCTATTGGCTCAGTGCATCCAAAGGCAGGCCCTCCTCTCTTTGAAGGCTCTTAAATCATAGGGAAGCGCAACAAGGACCATCATCAAATAACTGCTCAGTACTTAAGTCGGGAAGTATTCCCACCGGAGCTCACAGAAGAGACACACTGCTGCCTTGTCCCGGGCCGACCAAACATCTAAGTGCAAAGTTGAAGGGTGGGGGGAAGAGAGCATGGGGTACCACGGTGGAAGAGGTGGGGGCAGTTCCATTTTTTTAGTGGGCTTTGGTGTGGACCAGGCCAGTGTGGAGATAGGGTGAACCTGTAGGACGCCCGCACCCCTTGGACTGACAGCCATTGGCAAAAATACAAATGTATGATTATCTTTACGGTGCACTTGGACAGTGTACGACATTAGATTATTGTTTGCTTATTTGTCCTGATCAAGTGAACTTATACATACAATTCAATTAGCCCTAAATATGGTATGTAGCCTATGCCATAGAGTCTAATACTTTAACTGGAGAATGAATCCAGACTCATCCGGGAGGTATTAGATAACCTATGACTGAGCTGCTAAGTGCCTCGCTACAGCCAAGATGCATGTTGTATAAAATCAAATGCCCAGTAGGTTATTGTCTCTGTGTCCAAATCCAACCAGTCCACTTCCACCCACAGGACCACACTCCAAACTAAAAACTCTTTTTCACCTCAAGTGAATCCTAAAAGTCATCTCCCCTTGATGTCTATGAGCGCATACCAGGAGCAGTTTAGGATGAAATTAATTAGGAGCGTTTTTCATCTTTCATTCATGCGTAAACCGCCCGTGGACTCTCGTGTGGTAATGAAGATTGTGTTTTGTGCAGTATAATGTGTGCACAGTTAAACAGAATAACTTTAACTAAAAGTTCGGTTTCTCACAGTAAAGTTTTGTGACTTTGATCGATCTCATCCTGTAAAGGCTGTGCGTAATGAGCATTATGCCACAGGCTACGTGAGGTGTTTGTTTCTGGACTCAAAACTTCGTTGCCTCAAAAGTAAGAAAAAAATAAAAGAACTGGACGCGTTTATTCCAGGTAAGCTACAGTGTTAATCTCCATCATCTGTTACAGAGTTCCCATGGCGGCAGCTGGCGCTCGCTCCGTGCCATTTTGGACAGAACAGTTTGGCCGCAAATCTTCTTACCTGCTTTGACATGAGACGCGTGTAGAACCAGGGTTAAAGTGATGAATGCAGTTACAGTGGAATCCATAATCCACCTTCTCGTTTTCCACCTTGTGGAGCACCTCTGCATCTCCATGGCCAGGCGCCCACAACTGATCCGAATCCTCGGGCGACTTTCAGGTGAATTGAACAGGCGTCCCTTCCACAATCCCAAATGATGATGAAAGTGTCCTACATAAAAGCCATAGGTGAGGGTGTTTAGCCTCTTCTCTTAGCCACAACGAGGCCCCCGATCCTCCTTCCCAGTGCCCAGCCTTCACAGTGAAGGAAGTCGGGCTTTAACCAAAGCGCACACAGTGCAGACTGTACACTTGGTGCGTCCGTCGACGGGAGGGCTGGGCGAGCTCCACAAACCAGCGCCACGATTACAGGGACCTGACAAGGCACCCAGCCCCCGATTAGCAAATCACGGGGCAGGAAATTCTCCTGCGGGTCCACCCATTGACTTTAACGCGCCCCCCAAAGACTGTGGCTAGTGCATCGGGGCAAAGTTTCTGGCATAAGATGAATGATACTCCAAACTACAAAGGGTTAAATAAACTACACGTAGTACAGTCAACATGTCAGCATTTAACATCGGTCTTGTTTGTTCTTCTATAAGTCGATAACTGCTTTTGTTTATTTTGCCAACCAATCAGATATCAACTTAAAACAGCTCCACCTGTAAATAATGTGGAACACGGTTTCATGGCTTTGGTTTGCATTGACATTATAACATTCTTGTGCAATATTTCTACATGTACATATTTCCAATCAGTCCGATCAAGGCCTTTTGCCAGTAATAGACCACCCCCAAGGCTGAGTGCTGCAGTTGTTCCTCTAATGGCCTCTCAGACACAGGTCGGAGCAGAGGACAGTGAACACCTTGTGTCCATGTCTCTGTCTGTCAGCCATCTTGTCACTCTCATCACTCTCATCCTGCATCCAACACTATATCATATGTTCAGAGCAGAAACTAGAGCTGCTGTTGGCAAAGACTGCTTTTGTCTAGTTTTAAAGCATCATTATTTGGGGCAGCAGTGGCCTAGAGCAGGTCATCCACTAATCAGAAGGTTGGTGGTTCAATCCCCGCTCTGCTGTTATGCTCTTGGGCAAACAATTTGTCTGAAAACATGAAGTTGTTAGTGCAACCAGCGTGTGAATGTGGAGTGAATATAAATTGTATGCAATATTTACAAATGTGATACGACTAAACAATCCAGTGTCCTTTTGCGCCAGTTCCAGGCCCAGATAAATGGAAATGGTCCCACACTATTCTATACTAAAAACTCAAAATAAATAGCAAAACAAAAGTGAAATGAAAAATGAAAATAGTTACTCTAAAAGCAGCAGATGATAGCTCCAGGACCATCTGGTTTGATTTCCTGTTGGCTAAAGTTTAAACATTTAAAGAATAAAGATGGATAACAAATGGACAAACCTCCCAATTGCATGTAGACACACAAGGTTAACGGATCTAATAACTTAATAACTGGTCTAAGATTTGTCTAGTCCAAGGGTAAATGCTCTGCCCATTAGACCGTGAATCCTCAACACTCAAACCAATAAAACGAATTGCTGTTTTTTTACTGACCCCTGGTGGTTTGAGTTCATATCAGTAGTAGCCCCATCTCACACAAGAGTTCTTTAAAAACTCTCTAGATGCAGATGGTGTTCCAGATCCAATATTTCTCTCTTGGTCTATTACTGCCCTTTGCCAAATCAACAAATGAAAGAACATACAATGATCTCCTTAGTCAAAGTAATTATAAAGACTTGACTGTAGGGTTGCGAGATATGGTGATAAAAGATTGTATCCTGATGAAGTTATGACAAGATCGTTAAATTGTTGATTATAAATGTATTGCTCTTCACGGTCATTTTTAGTGTAACAATAACAGTGTTCATATCAGAAATGAATAGTATTAATTGTTATGATAAATTGATGTAAGTTTAAAAGGAAATAGCAGCCGTAATTGTAATCTTCAATAAATTAAACTATTTGGAGACTGATTCCAAACTGAGTTTCTCTCTCCAGGCCCCGGCCGCTTTTCACTCTCCAGGCCACTCTCCAGGCCACAGCCACTTTTCACTCTCCAGGGCCCGGCCGCTTTTCACTCTCCAGGCCCTGGCCGCTTTTCACTCTCCAGGCCCCGGCCGCTTTTCACTCTCCAGGCCCTGGCCGCTTTTCACTCTCCA
>JAVQKC010175005.1:0-23023 GCA_036025475.1 Philypnodon macrostomus
AGTCATTTTAAAGTGCTGTAGTTTTTAATCTAATGAGATAAATAAGTTCATTTACTTTCAAACCAGTTCATATCCTCATGCGCTCGTCATCTCCTGCCGCTCAGAGATGACCAAGACACATTGATTGACTTACTATAGGGCCAATCCCTCTTAATTACCATATATATGTTTTTTGCGTACATATTTTTACATTAGACTAAAGTTTGATGAGAGACCTGCATTAAAATTGAGGGCTGTGATAAACACCAGCTGTGCACATAAATATTCATGAGAAAAAAAAATCATTAGTAGTCACAAACAGGTAAACGGCAAGTTAACATCATTATTGAAAGAGCAGAAGCTAGCTCAATAGGAGAAATGAAGGTGAACTGCTATTGTCGCTAAGCTATTGTATCTTTTTTAATATGCACAGTGGCCAGTGCACCACACAACACCCCCTTGGACTCACACGGTTTACACAGCCATGATCATAGGAGGTTATTTTTAAGCCCTTTTTTTCTCACGCAGCAGCAACAGGCACGTTACGAAAGACGAGGATGTGACATGTCTGCCCGTTTACAAGAGAGAAGGAGACAGATGAGATGTTCAGTGTCAGTATTAAACCCACCTGCTTCACGACACACAAAGGCAGCAGAAGTGCGTGGGATTACGATGGAGAGGTTTTAGATCTTAGACAGTGACATTTCTCCACACGACATTGTTCTGAGCTGTGCCTGTGACATGAAAATCCTGATGCAAGATGGTAAGACTGGAATGGCATCAAATATTTTAAATGCTTTTGGGAATAAAGCAGGTGTAGGCAGTTTTTGTGTCACTTTTGACAAACTCGGGCAAGTCTAATTAAGTCAACAACCAATTCTAAAGTTTTTTTCTAAAACGGAGAGGGCAAAACATATGCATTGCCAAGAAATGGATCAGACTACATGTAACCGGATTACGTAATCAAGAAATTAAATTTGGTCCTATACTGTAGATTATGTAATCAGATCAAAGCTTCAAAAACAATGATTACTTTTAGAATATGCCATAATACAAGTGCTATGCTTGGCTGTGTTTACCAAATACCTATTCAAACTTATAATACAGCCAGTAATTTCAAGGTATTTTTTGTATATAATTTTGGTATTACTAAACTATAACTATAAACTATGAAGTAATGAAAAAAAATTGTATAGGTTTAATTGAAGTAATCCTAAAGGCCAATGATGTATTACATTATACAGAAAGTTACTCCATTTATGTCCTTTAGCATTGATTATACAAGTGCATTCAACTTCATCACACATAACAAACTATAAAGGGAACCCTATGTACTTATTATAGACTTTAATATTTCCTACTGCACCTAAAGGCACTCCAGCCTCTGTATAGGTAATCCAAAGATATAAATATTCCACCATGTTTTGATTGATGACCTTATTACGCATTCATTTCTTTCTTTCTTATTTTCCATTAATCCAGGATTTACAAGCACATATCTAAAGCTAAATACGGCCTCTAATGCTCAAACAAGTGAATAGAGCTTTTCTATAATTTGCTGTAAAAATCTTTTAATGCTGCTGACATAATCTCCTCTATTTCACTATCATAAAGACTTTGAGTGTTGATGCAAATGAGAAGCTTTATACTGCATTATGTGATAAACCTCGAGAGCGCAGCCTAAAGGAAGCGCCGGGGAGAAAATAATTATACCTGCTCCGTGTCCGGATCTCACTCCAATTACACATTTACATGTCTTATATAATGTATGTCACCATGATGAGACAGTCTTCTATTTATAGACATAATTACTGCTGGAATGATGTATGTGTGGTAAATTTCTAAAGAGACATGTATGGCTATTGACTTTGTATTGATGCTAGCCCAAATGAAATCTGGGGTTCAAAAGAAAAAATAGAAACATTTTTGAAAGTTTTTCTGCATTCTATTCTATTCTATTTTTCTTTTCTTTTACAGTTTTTTGTAGTTAGTTAGTAGAATGTATTTTTTCTGTTTGAGTAGACCTTTAATAATAAGTCAGAACCAATTACTCATGCACTTGAGTAGCCTTTTCCACCAAACTTCAGTACTTTTCTGAGTAATACTACTTTCAAATACCTATGCTAGTAATGTATGGCTACTCTTTCTCATGTCACGTACTCCCTGGTTAAATAGCAATTTGAATGTTTTTGATTGTAAATATCTGATCAATAAATGACGAGGGCTTGGTTGTTTTTGCTAAATAGACTGGTGAACTGGTAACATATTAGAATTCACACACATATTATTTAAAGAGAAAAAGCGTTCTGCTGGAAAATGACCTGTTGTTTCCATAGGTCAGAGGACAATAGAAGCTAGCAAACCAACAGTAACTCAAATGCAACTTTATGCCATAGTTTATCATTTAGAAGTTGCTATAAGGCTTCAGTTCCTCTCTAGGTCCTGTTCTTACTGAAACAAGTGGTACCCAGTGTGTTATACGAGACAGGCTTCTTAGTTATTTGTGTCACCTTTCACCAGCTTGTCACTGTTCAAACAGTCATTTTGCCCCTTGAATTGTCACTCGCTGGATTTTTTTTCTCTTTCTTTTAATGTTTTTTTTTTATTTTAATTTTTTTTTATTTTGTTAAATCATCTTTGAAAATAAATTCTGTTGTATCTGACTGACACTAAGAACTATGCAATGTTCAAAGTCACGTAAATTAATCATGCTTTGTTGAATAGGCTATATTTGCTTTGGGACAGGTGTTTCTAATAATGTGGCCAGTGGTTCCTTGAAATGCATCTAGGGTCTGCAAAACATATCCAGTGTAACACAAACTGCAGTTATGAGAGTGAGGTGGCTGTATCGGTGACAGTCATGTGAATGAGGTGGGAGAGCTGGGTTGACACGGCTCCTTGCAGCCTGTCACTGGCTTCAGAGATATGAGCCCCCCCCCCCACACGGTCCTCGACACCACTGTGATTTAGGGGAGAGGAAAAATGGGATGTGAATATTTTATTGAAAGCCCGCTGTATGCTACTGGATAGTGTAGTGACAGGCCGCTGAGCTCAACTTTTAATATGGCGTAGATTTCAGTTCAACTTCAAATAGAGCATGATGGAGGAGGTAAATGTGCGTTAATATTTGTATCATCGGGCAGGGTTATAAGTCACCCAAGTGTATTCAAAAGCACAACATCAGATCAAGTTAAGGCTCAGAATAAACAGGTCAGTGGATGAGATGGTTATCAATACTTTTGAACTAATTTCATTGAATAGAACAAGCTTGTCATATCTTGCATTTTACTTCTGATTAGTGATGACCTGCGTTACCAACTCAAATAATGACTATTATTGCAATTTTCTGAAAAATACAATTGAAATTTGACCATTACATAAAAATGCAGTTTTTCACGACCCTTTGAAAGCATTGTCTGAGTATTCTAAAAAAGTTACTATAAATGTAAAAAAAAAATGCATATGGTTCTTATAGTTAGGCACGTCTGACATACTGTACAAGAATAAACACTAGGCTTTAATACACGTGCGTTCACCACTGAGCATGATTTCATATTTCATATCAATGGGAAAACAAGAAACATGTTCTCTGTCATACACTATTTCTCTTGCGACAACAATGTCACATATATGAATCTGTAGGCTGGTGTTTCTGCGCTCCCAGCAGCTGGCTACCTACAGTAGTAAAACGCCTCCCACATCGTGTCAGCCATAAATTCTCTGTGTGAGTGATGCTTTCGGTAACCATGGAGACCTAATATAATAGACACCCCTCCCTCCTCCCGCTGTGGGCCGCTCTTTCTCTCTTTCTCTGTCTATCCCCCCTCCACTGTGCGCTTAGGTCTCTGCCCCGCTCCATCCACGCCACAGCTCTTTAGGCTACTTTGCGCATGTACGGCCAGTCACAGCAAGCATTGCATCGACTCCAAGATGGCGATAACACGTCTGGCTTTCCTCCTGACTCTTCTCTCAACTCACTGTAAGTAGAAATAAATGCATTCGAACTGCCGGTCAAGCCCGCATTTCGATTTGGTGAAATGAAAGTCCAATAGTGTTTACTTCTGGGTAGGTTCAGGCGACATTGTACAGCGTTTGGGAAACAGACGGCATCCGAAGTGAGACTAAGTGAACCAAAGTAACGGTGAACTCAAAGTAGACTCGCTAAAATCTAACTGGCGAATGAGTTATTGAAACACAATATTGCCACGCGTACTGTTTTATCACGATTTGAGTAGCCTGATATTTTTGGTCTTAACGCTTTCCCCTTTCTCTAAAGCGTTATTAAGGCTGGCGTTGTTCTTATATAGTCCTTATCGTGTGGCGTCAAAAATATGTATTTGAGTGGTACCAGTTGATACAATCTATGGACTGCTTTTTGAGCTCGTGCGCTCATCATCGAACTTTGCGCAACACTTGAAAGGGCAGCTCGGCTTCGGTCACCACGTTTTGAGCCTCCCTTCGAAAAAGTTCCGACTTTGCAACTACTTTACGAGTTTTTTTTGCCTGAATTAAACATGAACCCAGCCTTCTCGTGGCTCGTACAGTTAACTATTTAATACGGAGCTGCGTTGATGACGACGGGTATGTTGATGGGAGTAGTGATGCGAGATAACGGTTTGGCTGCGGCCGAATACATGGGGCTGACCGCGGGAGGAGTCAGGCCATGCACTGTCCCCAGTCTACCCCCTCTTCTCCGTCATTCTCTCCCACCCCCCGCATTTGGGACACTTTTTCAAACGGCCGTGAGAATCGATTCTTTTTAGTCTCTAAACCAGTTAAACCCCCTTATTTCATTTAGTCTAATTTAAAAGCAACGAACGAACACCTGTAAGAGTGGACAGGCGGTGCAGTCAATGCAGATATCAATAGGACGGGCAGGAATCCGTATTGAACCAAGACACGTTGAAAAAAGAAGTTTAACAATGTATTTCTAATAATTCATGTAACTGAATATGAGTCAGAGTCTAGGCTATGTTTGAATGCTTTAGAGGAGACTGTATGCTGCTGTAAGCCACTTGTTGCTGTGCTGCTGAGCTATTTAAGAATTTGTTGTTCCCTGCTATGAGCCCCTTTTCCAATGCTGCTATAGTCGTAAATTAGAGCCTATAGAGGCAATAAAAAGTGTGAGAAACACACACACACACACACACACACACACACACACACACACAGTAAGAAAGTGATACAATTTAGATTCACATTTACATTCAAAAGCACTTCAGCTCGACAGACCATAAGAAATCCTTTAGCAGTTAATCCTTGCATTGTAGGGTAAAGGGTAATTGCCATTTTTGAATTAGACTATTTCTCCGATTAGTTTCAGTGTAATAACTACATCTTTCCTTTCCTAAAGGACATTTGCAACTTAGTATTCATTTACTGTTTCTGCATGAATAAGTAGCCTATGCTACTGTATTTTTAATTTCACCGCAAGAGCATAGCATGAAAATGTGGTGCCTGTTGTTCTCAGTGGACACAAATGAAGCAAGGTGTAAGAGGACAGATTCTGATCAAAGAAACGCACAGACATGAGAAATTCCTGTGATCTTTCACGTGTGTGAATGGGCTTTTCCGCTCGGCATTAATTAGGAATAGCACTGGGGTTTGTTTGATATCTATTACTGTATTCTCAACAGTGTCTCTCGTCTTGACATACCTTCAGGCAGTATTTTTTATTTCTTTTCCAGGGTTACATTTCAAAGTCAGTACTTTTAATGATGTTCCCTTAAGCAAGTGTGTGACAGGGCATGGGAGCAGCACAATTTACATGTTCAGAGGGGCCAGTGAAGTGGCAAAGATTTAAGTTCTTTTGTCTTGGCTGGACAGGGCTTAACCATGTGGCTGACTGGCTTAAAGCCAGGTCGCCACTGTCTTTAAATCTGGCGAGACTGGAGCTGGACACAAGCTGGGTCATGAATGATTACTTATTTCTTTTAGACTCAGTCTAATAGATGCCTACTATAATTGTGTGTTTCTGTTTCTGGAAACACACATCTTATTATTTTGGTTTGATTTGTCATAAAGTGTATAATACAAAGAGGAAAGACTTGTTTGCTTCCTGTGTAGGTCACGCACCAGATGTGCTCGTTATTTTAAATTCATGACATTTGTTAGGTTGCCATCATCTTAATGGCTACCCAGCCCCATCCAGCCTTCCGAGTCATTTGTCAACGGAGCAAAAAGACAAGGCCTATTGTTATTTTAAGTAGACACACTTACGACCACCTTTCCAATCTGATCTAGTGGAACGTGACAGTTTCTATTGTTGGCTTTACCTGCACCTCTTTACTTAAAATATTCTGTGGCCTGCACTTTAAGAGGACATCTGCCAGAACACTTCTGCCAAGAGCACAGCCAAGATATGTTGGATCTCAAAACGGATAAGGGCAGAGCAAATATAAACTTTGAGATCACTGGGTCCACTCTTATAAGAAACACCTGTGAACATATGTGCTGCTTCATTACTGTACATAAATAAAATCATATTCAAGTGTCAAATTGTTGCATCAATGAATCTGCGGCTATGCTTACTCAAGAGCCAAAGATGGTGTTTTTATGACTTGACATTATCTCTATTTTCACTCATGCCTGCCAACCTAATCCAATTGGGCTTTATCTGAATGTATGAGATAAGAGAGAGGGCTGTCCCTATATTGTTGAACCGGCCCACCGTGTGATAAGCTCGCTGATAAGTTGCGTCACCCAGACAGGCTTTGAACATCACGTTACGCGCCTGATGATTGGTTGACAGCCATCTCTTCAAACATTCGGCTAAACCAAAGCCAAATGTCAGCAGATTTCTTATTGTTTGGCATGTGCACCACAAGGGCTGGCATCATCGCCCCCACAGTGGCTCCCAGAGGAGGTGCACGCTGTCAGATGTTTCTCTACCCACCCAAAGATTGAGAGCAAATGTTTGGTGTGTGCTCTGAATGGCATATATGGCCCCTGTGGGCAACTTACATACAGACTGACATTTTACAGCAGAGCCCGTAAATGGCAGCGTAAAAAGGGACAAGAGAAAGAGTCCCTGGCTGAACTGCGTTTGTTTGTTTCATGAGATATTCCCTGAGTGAGCGCTGTCTTGGAAAACATGTATCACAATTGTCAGTTTTGACAGATTACACATAGCAAAATTGTTGCCTTGGTCCAATTGTAACCAAAGGGCACAAGGGCAGGAAATCTTTGTCTATATAGTAACAGGCCTGGATATTGCAGTTGATTGTCAGACTATTGTGGCACACAGATCCAGAGCCAGACAATGTAACGTATGTAAACAAGAGATAAACACAAAAACTGGTATTTAGAGTGATCATTATGAGACTAGCAAACACATAGACTTGTTTGTTACGTGTTTTGATTGCTCTTGTTGTAAACATTTAAAAGAGAAATGATTATAGTATTAGTTTAGTTTTCAAATTTACATTGTTTTGTAAAATTTGCCTCGATCAGCTTTGAAGGCGTCTGTACAAACAGGCTGTCCAGGGGATGGAGTCAGAGTGGCACATGGTCCTTGCTGTGGAATGACCCTAAACAGCTGAGCAGGAGATGGGTGGAGGTGTTTTGAGTTGCACCGTAACCAGAAATATCCGCTGCGTCCCTCCCAAAAACCTGAACGAGTGTGTGTTAGCAAATGCAACATTCCAAATCGAAAGCACATGGAGCGCCCCATCCTATGCGCGCTGACTAACAATCACAACCACCTGTTTTCCCCACAGCAGATAAAAGCACCCCTGTTGATGAGCGGGTCTAGGTCAGAGCAGAAAGGCAGTAGCCTCACCAGTCCAAGGCGTTGAGCAAAACAGTTTGGTGTGTGACGATCCACCCCCGAGAGACAGAAACCCATTTTATCTCGGCACAGAGGAGGATTCAGCACTGTGTTGTTCTTTTATGTGTCTTTTTTTCCTCCATTGCAGTAAGCCATAGCAGATGCTGAGGTTGAAAGGCAAATAGTAACACACTCACGTTCCAGAAATGGCGATGGCATGTGCGCGCTGTAAATGTCAATAAGACTGCCATGTGAAAAACTATCGCTCATAAACTAGAAGCAGGCTCCTAGCGACACACTGACCAAAACATCAAATAAAAGTAAATAGGTGCTTGGCTGTATGACTATTCTTGTAACTTTAAGACCTTTACACTGAAAAACTCCATAAAATCTAGTGAGGGCTTTTCGGTTTTCTATAAAAACAATTGGACCCGTCAACAAATTGTCATGATTATGTATTACATCATATCCCATACAAGTAGGCTAATCTGTTTAGGTTTGTGAAAGTAATTGCCATCCTCTTTTAGGTAATGAGCTTTGGAAACTTCCTCAATAGTGGCCTTAAAGTGGCTGTTTGTTTTGACAAGACATTATTATTCCCTAGATCAACAGGATAATCTGGAAGATGCCTGTGCGCTGGCTGCCCGGGCTTAGAGCAGCATTAGAGCGTTTCCTGTTGGACGATCTCTATCTGTGGTCACGTGGTCCCCGGAGGCAGGAAACGCTGTCTGTGTGTGTCTGTGGATACTGGCAGCACACGTCAATAGGGCAAAAGAGAGCGGCATTGATCACACATCGAAATGCTGTCAGCTCAGTGCAATAATTAGGTGTTTCATTAATGACACGACCACAGCGATGAACTACATGTGGCAAAGGAAGAGGCTCCAGGCTGTGCCCCCGCTGAGAGTCATAACCTAATAATGGCTGTGGGTTTATCTTTTGTTTACCACACTCAAACAAAAGGCCAATTACGGTCTAAAAATAGCCAAAAGGCATCTGATAACCTCAGGTGCTTGATCACAGTTCATTCCAAATGACTGGACACAACAGCAGAGATGTAGCAATGAAAGACCCAACATGTAAACACGTCTATATCTCATTATATCAGCAGTGAGCATGTGATTAATAAAAAACACATGTATTAGATGATTTGTTATTGGGAACGCTGTGTCAAAAGTTTATTTTAAAATGTAAAAATTGATGTAATTTTTAATGTGCATAGTATTACCAATGCCAATACTCCAATTCAGATATCATTTCTAAAGATTCACAAATGTTCATACATTATCAAGTAGTTGGAGTACAAAAACTGCATAAAGACATTTAATGTACAATCAGCTTCTTTTTTTTTTTTACATATTTACTTTTCTCCTGATCTTATATATTTCAATTTAAAATGTATTTAAAAATCTACCTCTAACTTAATAGAACATGTTACTGGTACAAGAGTCAGAAACCATTAATAATACTCATTTATGAGTAACAGTGTAAATAATGTAATTTGCCACTGTTAGAGCGTACCAGATTTGGACCGCGTCCCATTGACTTCATTATCAGCATGTGCTACGGAGGAACAACAAAACAAACTCACATCTGACCAAACCACACCAGGTGAATCTGTTCTTTAGTTAAGAGACTCAATGATGAAAGGAGGAATATCTTTTTACACAGTGATCGTGTATACTTGGGACGTTAGCAGGGTGAGGACATTTAGCGATGTTGCTACAGGTTTAGCCGAACATTTACCACCGTTTTATCCGTGTGTTGCAATCAGATGCTCCCTGTAGCAACGCACTCTTATTTAGGAGCAGACGCTGGATCAGTCCACACAGGTCCCGCAGCGCCCTGGGCTGCAGGACATTGCCAAACTGTACATTGAAAGTAATAATACGCTAGCCTAAACGTGACGTGCCCAGTCCGAATGAAAGCTTTAGTGCAGGGTTTCAAATATGCCCGTGCTTGGCTTTTTAGTTTTCCTTGAAGTTGACAGACATATGATATAAAAGTCATAAACCATGACCGTAGTTGTCAAGAAATGAAACATGTTGAGTAGAAATCTCAGGGAAGCTATGAGCTATGACCACACATATTTGGTGTCATGAGGAATATATCAAAATTATATTTCTGTGTTGACGGAACATGCTATAATTATGTCTGTGTGTTACCATGGAGACAGAGCATCAGTTCTGTGCCAGACACTGATACAGATAGTGTTTAGATCGAGCAAGCTGGACGCACCTATATTTTAAGAGAAAAGAAACAAGGAAACTGCTATTTATCTTTCTGTTCAGTATCATGTCTATTGGTTAGTGTTGAGAAATTGTAATAGATTTTGATTTCAGTCGTTTGCTCAAACATTTACTGTAAGTTTGATTTTAATTTGGTTAAAAAACTCTTATCTAGTTGTTTTTAAAGGGTTTGGGTAAATCTCACAGTTTAGCAGAGACAGTGAATGTCACATAGAGGTCCTGAGGTGAGTTACTGGCATCTTGGGGGAGTTGGTGCAGAGTAGGCTCAAAACTGCCGAGGAATGATAGATGGCGTCGGGTCAGTGAGCAAGAACTAGGCCTTGACTCACTAAACTTAAAAATAAATAAAATGAGGAAATTATTTATTACATGCTGGATGCTGGCCATTCCACATACAGCAAGCACTAAAATAAAAAGTGTATAATGTAGTGTAAAGACTAAGCATGTGTCAAAGTATAGGATCTCTTTAAAACATATTACTATATAGTATAATAATAATAATATGAAAAAAAGTTTAGTCTTGTTTTGGCATAGAAGAAGTCTCCTTTGAGAGTGCTTGGAGACACTTGGAGACATGACACAGAAAATGTGGCGCCCATCCAAAAGACTTATTAGAGAGGATTAAGTCCTAGTGTCTGTGGCTATATTAAACATTTATCATTGTTTCTACATTAGCTTTGGCAAATTCAATTTGTGGCCTTCTCATTTGCTGCAGTGCTGTCGCTGGCTACTTATGTCCAAACAAATGGAGCCCATAACTTTAATGTCATAAGTTTTTAAGAGTCAGAGCGGTATAGGCTTATCACAGGATTTTATTAATGTCTATATTTTTTGCACTAGTACAGAAGGGGATCGGTGGCTGCAGTGGGAACCCACCAGTGGCCTCAGAGATCCAGTGTGTATTCAGCTGACTGGACAGCTTGTAACCAGACCATGTGGCCATATGGTGTGAAGGATAGGCCTTCTGGGCTGAACTGGGCTAAATATGTGTTGACTAAACGGCTATTCATTCACTGTTTGGCTGTTTGAAACTTTCATAACCTCTGCTGGCATTAATCTAATCTATTGATCTTTCTTTGGTCTTTTAAAGTGAATTTGAGATATAGTCTTTACAAAGCAGGCTCTTGTAGACCAGTCATTTAGTGCTGTATTATACACCCTCATGCGCTGTGTAAAAGTGTGGAAATAATAGAGCTGAACACTCAAGAAGATCTCCACTGCTTGATGCAGTAATGGAGTTTCCTGATTCTGTCAGAGCACCGGAATCATACACGCTCTCAGGGCTCCACTGTGAACCATGGGAGTGTGAAACCTCAGACGCAGCACTGTTACCACATGTGTGTGAGGGCATACTTTGGCTAAGTGAGTGCCTGAGATATTTGTCAGGATGCCAAGCATAAGCAGCGAGCTTGAAACATGGTGGCTAGCCCATGTCTGAGCTCCAATAGAGAGGGACTTTACATGCGGTCTGCTCAGATGCTGCGTCACTCCATGCAACAGTAAATAAGGAGCAGTGAAAGAAATTTGGGTGCATTTCACCATGAGTCGGTGGTTTGTCAGCATTTGTCATCTTTATAACTGGTAACTTTGGCTGGCTCTAGGCTAAAGCTGATCATGGACTTCAGTGTAAAATAAAAAAACTTAGTAGATAATGTCACACCTACTACTACCTACCTAGTCAATGGAAACAAATACTGTAACCGCCCTTCCTGACTTTTTACCATTAAAGTTCAAATTGAACTAAATTGTCAGTTTCTAAACATTAAACCTCATATCCTGCCATTACGGGGGAGTCATTCCCAAAACGAGCACCTTATCTTTCTTAGCGTTTCCTTTCACATTGCTCCATTTCCAAAGTACTGTTAACACAATTCATACAACGGACGTTAGCAGAGTTACCATCCAACAAAGGGGAATTCTCAGAGATGTGGCCTGCCAATTAAGTCAGTCAGTTGTTCATTAGACCTTTTTATACTGTCAAGTTTGGTTAGCAGTCATTTTCAGTATAAACACAGCCCCAGTCACTCCTGCTCAATGTCAGATTTTCCTATTTGAAACAGAGGGCTAAAAATAATATTAGCCCATCTGACTGTCCATTTGTGTCTGCTTTCCTTCCACCTCGTATCATAAAAACAATGTCATATTTCATAGTAACTCTTGGAAAGCAACACTAAAAGCACAGATGTGTGGATTCTAAAATATTCAACGTTCAAAAACAAAGCAACAACAAATTATTTATTGAGAAAATAAAAAACTCCACAGAAAATGTCCGAACAAAAGCCTATTTGTTGACCTGGAATATGTCTGCTCTTTTTGTGGCTAGTGAACAAGAGCAAAAACATTGAACAGACAAACAGCCCCACACCCACTGCACCCCACCCCAAAGTTGAACCCTGAGCAGCCTTTCATACTGGCCTGATCTGGTTTGAGCTGACAATGATCTTATGATCTTGGAAATATTTTGTAAAAGAAACTGATTCTGTGTCAGTAACAGTGTCTAAAACAGCCTCTTTTCAGCCAAAGCTCAATGTAATGAATCCCCCATCCTTCCATCCTCCCCCTGCCTTTCAGACACTCACTCATGCACAGTTTTATCTCAGATCATCATCAACGCTCAAGATCATCAGCATTCACATCTGTGGGCGGCTTCCTTAGGGGCAATTGTTAGTGTGGTAATGTTCAGTGAGAGGCCCTATTCTGCACACAGTGATGGGCTGGTATTCAGCATAAAGATCTGACTATAACAATCATTTCAAATGGCACTATAGTATGCCTGCTGCATTATGCGCTTTTTATTTCACTGTGGAGATGGATGCATTTAAGCAGATTGCAGCTGGCATTTTGCCAATCAGGGCTAGTCATCGCTTATCAGGGCTGGGCATGCTCAGCACACTTCCAGACTATTCATTGGAGGGGCGTATCCTGTTTGGAATTGTATACTGAGACCTATCGAGATTAAAATAATTTCTATTTATATAAATATAATTTCTATAATTTCTATTAATATATATGAGAAGTAAAAATTTAAACAATGTATCAGCACATTCGATTCCAAATTCTGATGGAGGACTTAATCTTACCTTAATATAAGCCCTACAGTATTTCATGTTTAAGGTAAAACTAAATTTGTATGATTTGGGCAGCCAAAAGTGAGAGTGAAATGACCTCAGCTGAATGTAGATTTACTTTCTAGGCTGAACACCAGATGTGAGCAGGTTTAGTTTCTATATTTGCATATAAACACCATAGAGTGCATTTTAATCTGCTCACTAATGCATTCATTTATTATTTGCTTCAGGAAATAGAAAGTTTAATTGAGCCTTTCCCATTATTTACATGTGTACGGCTCTCTGCTTTGTTGATGTCATCGACATGATTTATAGTGTGTAACAGACCAAATATTGAACACTGCAGCAAATGTAAGCTTGGTAAGCCGCTGCGCACAGGATAACCCAGCGCAATGATGTTTGACGCAAGCACAGACAGCAGGTGACTGGGGTCGCCAGCTGTCCTCCTAACTATAAAAGCACTCTGGAACCTAGCCATTGTTTTCCTTAGCTGCTTGTTGTACTGTAACTGTGTATGTTTACACAAGGCTCTCAGGGTTCACACATCTTTGAAAACCTGGAATATAGTATATAGGATAATATAGTAGCAGACCAATCATGTGAATGTGATGGAAATAAGGACAAATTATAATAAATATAATAGAAAAGAAAATAATATTTATAGTTTTGTTACTTTTGTATTTTTGTGTGGTTTCATTTACGTTTGATGGTTCAGGTATCTGTGCCTGTTTTTGCGTGCTTTGGCCCAGCAGTTAGGGCCTAGAAACTGAACTTTGATGCCTGTGAGCGGTATTTCCCACGGAAACTCATCATGGATTCCTCTCTGAGCAGGTGATGGCAGTGCGTTCCTGTGGAAGGTGGGGGTCAGTGGCACATGCTACCCCCCCAGCTGTTGTCCCCAACCCGAACAGCCTGTGCAAACTATTTGAGTCTGGAGAATGCCCTAGTGCACATGTGTTGTCTAAGGGGCAGCTTGTTGGTAGATTCTTGCTGGGAAATGGTACACTTTGATGTCTTAATATGTATTTTGTTGTTTTGTTAGCATAGAGACAGTACGGTGAAAAACAACCCAATATAAATGAGAACAGATGTGATTTATTTTCACTTTTAAGTCTTGTGAAAGTTTGTGGCATCCCCACCCTCTTAAAGGATTTTGATAGACTCTGGTATAAACAAAATCTGACATGTACTGTTTGAATTGTTTATTTAGTTTGTCTCTCTCTCTCTTGTTATGTTGCCTTTTGCTTACAGTCAAAAAAAGTTATTGTTTTGTAAGTAAACCCTTTCACCTTCATCTGTTACTTTCTCAGTTGAAAGTCTCTTAAATTTACAGTAGCTTTTGGAAAGTGACCCTTGTCATAACTCATTTCACCATTCAACCATTTTATGCCCACACACTCACTCACTTTTGGCGACCTGGCAACCTGCACACCTCCTCATGTACTTGCCATTAGTGCTTAGTAAGGAACAATGGACCAGTCAGAAATGCTTCCTACAGCATTATACAACACTCAGGCCTGTCACTGTTTGCACCGGGCTGAGTTAAAGGAAATCTTTGTGTAAGAGTAATCATTGTGCCTGTGACTTGTTTAACCCTTGGCTTTGTGACTGAGCTGATTGACCTCGTGTGATGTCTGTAGGTGTTTATTGGAGACATGAAGGTTGCACTCAGCTGACTTTCCATAAATACTACAAGTGATTTACTAAAAATGAATTGTAAAAAGGTTTGAATGACGCAATCAACATAGCCACTGTATATCGAGATTAGGGCTGGGAACATCAGGGTACCTCACCATTCGATACGCAATATATCGCTCACAATACCGATAATTTTACGATATGGCGATATAATTGTAAAGCGTCTTTGAGTGTTGAGAAAAGTGCTAAATAAAACTGATTATTATTATTACTGCTATAAATGATATATTGCACATAATAACCTATAATATATCACTGTTTTTAAAGGAATTAATACAGTTTTTAAACTCCAATTCCAATTAATGGATCTTTTTTATATGAAATACAGGTAATTTAAGAATTAGAATGGTGAAATATATCTCACGAATAAATCGACTTTCTCAAAATTTAAGATTTGACTGCCAGATTTTATTTTTGTCAAATATACTAAATATGATTTTGCAGCTTGCCGTATCTCGATATATCGATATATATTGATAATTTGTCCCATCCCTAACCAAGATGGAGAATGGAGACCATATTTTGGAATGACATGGGAATCTTCTAGGTCAAGAGTAAATGTTTTTTCTATTTAGCCACAGTTGTAAAAATCCACTATCAAGATGGTAATCCAGATTTTCACCAAAAAGTAACAATATACTTAGTGTCTTCGTGGACTACGAATGAAAATTAGCTGTACGCTAACTTCCGCGCATTTACACATGTATTTTGGTACTGGTGTTTATTAATGTGCATTGTCCCTTTTAAATAAATAAATACATTCTAGGATATCACTATCTCCCAATGCTACAGAATCCAGGTCGTAACACTTTAAATATTCCTGGATCCAAATTGTCATTTTGAAATTCAAATAAGAGCGCATTAACACCTGCAATGTTTGGGCCAGACTTTCAGATTTTCCAATCTGGTCCGGACCAGAGTCTCAGGAGTGACGTTTACAGACGCAAAGAAGCTGGTGCGGACTTTCAGGCGTGAAAACAGCCTAAGACCAAGCCAGCAAAAGCAAACCCTCCTTGTTGAAGTTAATCATATCAACGGTCAAATAAGGAAGAGTAATATGATTATACAGCAATCAAGTAACCTATTGTCTATGCCTTTTATGTATTGTTGGTAAATGTGGACATCTAGATCCAGTCCAGTCTCAATCCACAAGACAGCTTTTGTTTCGAAGTGAAAACAAAAGCCGTTTAATGGACAAAGCTGGAGGAAGCCAGCGTTGTAAGAGCACACAGTGGATCTACTGGGATTTGCACAGACCCTGCTGTTTCTAGCCTGATATCATCTTGATGACTGAGCTGAACACTGCTGGGAGGCCCTATTATGAAGACTTTATAAGCTTCTTGCTGTCATCTCGCACATAATGCTCCAGAGTGCCACAAATGTGCAGTAAGACATGAGAGCATTGGGCGGCAGTCGTGTTGGGTGTGTTTTAATGGGTTGGTACACTTGTCAGTTGGCTTCATGCTTTGTTGGTTAACATAATTTAGTTACAATGACTGGGGATGGAACGACTCCCAGGATAAGTACATTAAAAGAAACATGAGTTGGAGAATCACAACACTCTCAAAATCTCATTAGATTAAGCTGTCAGTTACTGTCATTACAATTGTCATTCTTCCATTGGTTTGCTGTAGGGAGCACCACAGTTAATCACATGCCCCCATTTAACCCTTTTCACTGCATTCTCTTCACTTACATGAAGTAACTTAATGTCTTCCTTCACTAGCCAGGTCTAGACCTCTTGCCTGGCAGCTCAAAACCTGGCATATATTCACTTTCTCTCAATCCCTCATCTCAATCTAGACACATTTGACTTCACTTCTAAAACTTCTAACCCTTAATTTACACCAAGAGGAGAGTGGCAGCCGTTGGTGAACTGCTTTCTGTTGTAATCAGTGGCATTTCACACCGCGGACTTTCAGGCGCGGTTCACCGACGACTCTGCCGTTGCATGCCCTCCGTGCTGCTCCAGATAGGATTGAAACCTATTTTGAGTGGAGCTGCAGCAGCACCCATGTCTATATCCTGAGGTAAACCAGAAGTATAGGCCCGGAGCTATGAAAATAAAAAAAACAACTTATTAATGCCCTGACAATTGTTTATTAAACATAAACAAATTTGCATTAATTTTGGCACAGTGACATGATAGGCAGATTACAGAGGTCAAATAAAGAATGCCTCAATAGCGCCTCCATGTTTATGACCTCTATCGGACACACTTACTTTGGCAGAGAGCAATGAAACTTGGTACCGTGACTGTCCCCAGTGTACCCAACATAAAATATTTTTGTGACCCCACCCTACAACAAACAGGAAGTTGGCCATTTTGGAAAGTCAGGTATATTTGACAGCCTCTTACGTGCACATACTTTGCCCCATTAGGCTCAAACCTGAAATGCCTAATTACTCCCCGGCCCTGAACACATATTGTGTGTTACCTCTATAGCACCTCATATGGACTTTTAGGGAAATTTACAAAATTTGTCAAAAAACATCAAGTCAATTAGACTCTTCCCATGTTTGTCATGGTTTGGGGGCGAGGCCTCTTAATTGCTTGTTAACAATATAAAAACCCTTAGAAATCACACCATGTCTGATTAAGGTGCCCGTTGGTGACAGTTGTAGCAGACGTATGGGAGTGTTACTGATACTGTTATTACATATCACATCTGACACTTCTCTCAAGTCAGTCTAACCTGCTTGGGCAAGCCTTTCCACACAGTCCCTGACTTTGGATAGTTGACCCTAAGTAATCCTGCACCTAAAAAGTCTGTTTCCAACTTTTGCATTCTATTGTTTTGGTTACTTTTCACTGTCAAATGCGGTAGAAGAGGCTCAAAATATAGCTCGTTTCTGAGAATACAGTTAGGTCTGTGATAACCAGCCAAGAGCATTTCCTTTATTTTTTCTTTGTAATTTCAGTTTGTGTCCATTGTTTGCATTAAACATGACCCCAAAACAAAGGGGAATGTAGAAATCTGGTGCAGCTCTCTTGACATTTATGTTTGATGTTTTAAAAGCTGGATGACAGATACAATTGTTATACAGCATGTAATAAACCAATAATCTCCCAGCTCATTGACTTCTCTACATTAGTTATTGGTAACTCAGTGTCTTTGATTATGCAATTATCTTTTTATGCTAAATCTGGATAGCTTTTTCATACTCTGCTGCTATGTATTAAACCTTTTTGTTTCTTTCTGTACCAGTGAAAACTATGCTTAAACACTGCATTAACTAAAGGCCCAGGGTGGGCATCCTTGGAGCGCAGGAAGTGAGGCAGCTTAAACCTTTTGGTGCTGCTATGTCAACATGTCTGTGCCGTGCTGCGTTGTCATTGTTCGCCTGTCAGTGGGGCCTGAGCTCACCGTCCACACACTCCACAATGAGTGCTTATCTGTGCAAGCCGTGGCACTGTGGCTCAGCTGCCCTCTGTCTCCCTTTCAAAGCGCTGGCCAAATAGGGCATTATTAGGTAAAAGAACTGCTGGCCGCTCAAATACGCACCCATGCTCATATCCCACACATCCAGATTAGCCCGATATCAGCAGATGGGCTCCCAGATTTTCATACATGTATGTTGCAGAGGTATTATTGGTTAATCCCTCATGCTCATGGATCACTTTGTGGTGATTGTTTGTATTGACCATGGAGTGTGATGGATAGAAGCAGAGGATGGGAGAGGTTATGCTGTGTGCTATAGGGATTTACCTCTCCGTGCTATTATCTGACCATTGTTGATTTACAGTGTATGGATTAGTATATAGTTGCATCATTTTTATGGTGGTTATTAATATAAATAAAAAAAATCATACATCATTATAGGAATTGTTAAAATTGATAATCTAATGTATGGTGTATAATGATCTATAATTATATGATGTATAATGTATTTATAAATCTGACAGTATAAAAAAAAATGTATTTCAGTTGTGAGTTTTGAAATGTCAGATTTTTGGTATTTAACTAGGTGCCATCCACTGCTCTAGACTCTTACTGGTGCCTTTATGGAAATGTTACATAGTCGCAAAGATTCTCAGAGAGCAAAGTGCTTAACATGAAGCTGTTTATTTTCATCATACCAGGAAAAAGCTTTGGTGAAAATTGCATTCCTAATTAGGATTAAGGAAGGGGTCGGGCATGGCTGGACTAGAATGTGAAGCATTTGCAATGAGTGTCGCTGATGCCATCTGTGCAGTTTGGTGAGGAGCTAATTCTGGCTCAGAGTGTGGCGTGATTTAACACAGATTTTTGTGGTAGCTGGACCGATTCATACATGGGATCCAACTTTGACTAGCTCAAAAACTGTAGTGGTTTGTTGAATTAGCCCCCACCCCCTCCTGCTAGATCTCCTTTAAGCTGACGCCACGGAGCTCCCCAATTCATGTGGACATCCAACATGTGTGGTGTGTCGGATTGTTCGCATAACAGAGATGCTGCGCCGGGGAGACCGCACTGCTCACCCTTTTGGCCTTATGCTTCGATCTGTTTTGACAGGGCCTTCTCGTTCTCTCTCTGCAGAGGATGACCTGGGCCAGAGAAATGAACAGCCAATTATTTCATGGTGAAGTCTGGTCACAGTGGCCCAGTGTTTAGTACAAGGCAGGGCCAGCCACCACTCTTCTCAGAGCTTACCTGGGAAAGACTCTAATTAGCAGACTGTGGGGGAGCTAGCTGCTGCTGACAGCACTATAAATAGTGCTAGGCCATTTGAACGCTAACTGCTCTCTCACTTTAGGATAGAGGATATTACCTGTGATTTCACATGTGATCATTAAGCTGTAATCACACATCAGAGATTACAACTGACACTGAAGCGTGCTGAACCTAAGACATCTGTAGATGGTTCTCTTGCTGGTAACACACAGTGTATTCTACATCAGCCAAACTATAATCAGCACAAAAAACCCTCCACTATGTGATCTTCCTCGCTGCTGAATTTACATTATGTGACATAGAACATGCCTTTCTCTTTCATCTACTAAACTAAAGTAGCATCACATGTTAGCCAAGTAAGTTAAAGGGATGTCACAAAACCATTGAACACATTTAAAATCTCTTCTAGTTGTCACAAATACTGTTGCTTAATATTTTCTCTGGTGTCTAAATTGAGCCATGGTCGAGGACAGTGTAGTGTCACTTTTGGTATGCAAATAAATAAAAAGTTACAATAAGCAGAACTGTACAGTTACCGATAGTAAAGATGTTTTGAAGGCATCCATGGAAACACCCATCCACATAGCTTATAGGGGGTCTCAAGTTTTAAAATATTTTGCCCAAAGATGCTATCAGTCAAAAGAGTGGAGGGGGCACCATGTTTCAGCAGAGAGGGCAATACTTGTATTACACTGCCTCTCAAATATAACTCTGTGGCATGCAGTCTACATGGCAGATCTAATGACTATATCTTTAAATCCACTTCCATGTTGGTACATGATAGTAGATGTTCTCTTCTACCCTGTCATAATGTTCACTGACCATTGTTCTGTTTAATTAGGCATTCATTCAATACTGTGGCCCCGAAACTGTGTCACAAAAACAAAGGTCTCCATTGGAATGTGTCTATTAGAAGCATGTGAAGAGGCAGTGTGACACCAAACAACAGCACTATTTTTACACAGCAGCTAGCATCTGATTGTCTCTGAGCCAAGATGCTTCACATGACTTAATGAATGACTAATATTATCATTTATGAGCCTTTGCTGAATATCATTGCCTATTAAAAGCCTGGTTGACAATTTTTACGACAGTTTTATAGCAATATAATTTGAGTCATAAATACCATAAAAGTACAGTGATACTACAATGTAATGAGTATTTTCCAGAGTATTTTTTTCATATTTTCTATAGTCAGGTGCGACTTATAGATCAAAATATATATCCTTTTTATTGTTCACAAACCTCGCCGTGACAACGGGGGCGTGTCTCAGGAAGAGAGCGTTGTTTTGGTTTCATGTGGAGAAATGCTTCAACTTAAGCAGCTTGTTTTACAGTTACAGATAAAATCACAAAACTAGTGTAGATTATAAAGAGAGAGGGTGTTAATGATATAAAGTTAATACAGAAAGGATCATGTACTGTTTAGGAGCCATTTATTTCACTATATTCTTACATATTGGACAACTATGGGCTACACAGGAGCCTGCTGTCATAGTGGAGCATGTGAGTCTGATGTATTTAACCCTCTGAGATCTGAGTCTGCGCAGGTGTGTCTTTAGACGTCTGCGCAGGTGTGTCTTTAGAGGTCTGTGCAGGTGTGTCTGTAGATGTCTGTGCAGGTGTGTCTGTAGATGTCTGTGCAGGTGTGTCTGTAGACGTCTGTGCAGGTGTGTCTGTAGACGTCTGCGCAGGTGTGTCTGTAGACGTCTGCGCAGGTGTGTCTGTTCTTGGTATTACTGTGTTTTCACTAGTTCTCATTCCATTATCTAGGATTTCTCTTCAGCCACAGAGGGTTGAAAAAACCACTGAATTACTAAAGTAGCCCATGCACAGAAGAGGACCGCCTTTCTTTTTTATATTCTATGTGGTATATTTTTACACATTTTGATGTAATGCCAGTGACACTATGCCCACAATAGAATTGATAATTAGTGTAGGCTTTTAAACAAACTTTTAAATAGATATCAGCACTACTGTTTATCTATGTCACAAGAACTTAGATAATATTTTACCACTTCATTTACAAAAGACCTCCCAAAAGTGTTCAAACGATTGATATTAGTAACGCAGTCAGAGCCGAAAGTGAGTTGCACTCTGAAGGTTAAATACGATTGGCGAAATTGAATCTGACAAAGCTACATTTACAATCCATCTTGGGATATTAAACATTTCAAATTTTCTGAATTAAGCACTAATAAGGCTGCTGAGATGAGTGTGAGATGGATGGTCTTAGTTACCAATCACGAAACACATCTGATGAGGGTAAATGGCATCGGAGTAGACACATCATATTGTTGAAGCAAAGAATTAACTCTTGATTTTCCTCAGAGACCTAGGCAGGGACTTTTCTGGAAGCTTTTATTTTGAAGTATGAGTAAAACTTTGCAGCCATCCTGTGACATTATCTCCGTGGTCATTGTGAAAAAGGTAATGATGGTGTCTTGGGCCTGTCATCTGCAGAAATGAGGCTGCACTCAGGACAGCTATGGGCATGGTTTAAGAGCATCTTAGATTTTTGGATCTGAAATTGCATGAAATGTAAAAAAAATTGCTTGTGCATTTCGTTGTTGTGTTGCTTGCCTGTGGTGTTAAGAGCATGAGCACGGTTACATACATACAATCGCTGGTCAATTTATTAGAAAAAAAAACAATTCAATTGCAAGAAAAATGAATAATTAACAGTATGCATTTAGTGATGAAGACATTTTCATGACAAACCCGTGACTTTTTGGTGCCTGTGGGCTGCTCGAAATATTTCAGAAAGCACTGTGCATGAGTGGGATCTGTGGCTGACAATTGGCCACCCTGGCTCGAGATAATAATCCAAAAAAAAGCTATAGGAACTCAACTACACCTTGTTACAACCAAGGTCTCCAGAAAACCACCTCTGAATTCACAAAAGAGCAGAAAAAAACCAAACTAATGGGTTCCAGCAGCAGAAGACCACACCAGGGACTTTTTTATTAGTGGTCCACCTCAAAGGGTATATGAAAAGATGAAATTAAAATCCTGTGAGACTCTAAATTAGGGTTAACATTGAATGACCTCCCCAGTCAAAGGGTTAACGAGAGTATTGATTGAATCTGTGAAAAAGTCTTGTCTACTGTGTTCATGACGTGAGTAATTTTATCGGCGAAACAACAATATTATGGAATCACGTTGGTTCACGTCCGCAGATCCTACGTGTGAACGCAATAACTCACAAAGTCTTTGCCGGATCTTTTTCAACTTTTCTGGACAGTTGCATATCATGAAGACACTGAACTAGATTAATTAATTTACTAATTAGTGACCTAAATCACTTTAATTGAGCCATCCTGCTGAACATACAAAAAATTGCATGCATTTGGCACAGTGATCCGGGCAATTGTATATTTATTGTACATTACAGAGGTCAAATAAAGAATGCCTCTATAGCGCCCCCATGTTTATGACCCCTATGGGACCCTGGACACACTTACTTTGGCAGAGAGCAATGAAACTAGGTACAGTGATTCTCCACAGTGTACCCAACATAAAATATTATTATGACCCCACTCTACAACAAACAGGAAGTCGGCCATTTTGAATTGAATTTGGGAGGTCAGGTATATTTGACAGCCT
>JAVQKC010175031.1:0-24326 GCA_036025475.1 Philypnodon macrostomus
CAGCATTAATCACAACAGAAAATATGCCTAGTACCAGATTATAGCTCTCAGAACTCATTTCCATCTGCAGTCCCTGGACACACAAAGACACACAAACATACATTCACAACAAAGCAAAGCAAAAAATACAGATATAAATCTGTATGATATGTACCTGTGTGTAAAAGTTTAAACTGATCCAGCAATTTGTTTTTGAGGTATCGCATTCACATGTAGGATCTGTGGACGTGGGAATAAAAAAAACACAAATACCCAATAGTGGCTAAAGTGAGTGTGAACATACTATAGTTGTTGGTGCCAAGTTGATGGTTTCAGGTATTTTCACATACAACAATATCTGGGTTGTTTATGTCTGTGGCTGTTTTGAGAGAAAGGCAACCAGAAGCTCAGATAGCCACTTGCAGAAGACCATCTCTGAATGCAGAAAAGGACTAAGGTTAAGCTGGTGGGCTACAGTGACAGACCACCACACCAGTTCCCACTTTATTAGGTACAATGTGTACCTCATAAAAAGAAACCCAGAGTGCATTGCAAAAAGGTGTACAATCAAGTGACCAGTAAGTGTACACTATGTTTTATACTTTTTTGTTACATGATTTATAATAGCAATTTGCCTTCAATCTCTTTTCCCCTCAGGAGGAGCATGAAGAGTGCAAGGCTGCAGCTAACAATACAGTAATTATATTACGCTTCCATCTCACGCTTCTTCTCCCATTTCCCACTTTAAGTACACAGTTATGATATTGCCTCTCATCATCGAGGGCTTTACTGGCTAAGATTGAAACTCGAGCTTCCATTTTCTGGTTGCACGCTCCCATAATGCACAGCTGATACATATATTCCTAGGTATGTATTCACACTGACTGCAGCCACCTCCCTACACATACACATACACACAAATGCTGGCTGTGTGCCTGGCTCCCTTATTTTTCAAGCTCAGGGGAGAGACAGGCGTTGGTCATGAATAGCCAGCTGAGCGGACCGTGATGCTCTCCTGCCTAATCTTTGAATAGACAGTCAGAGAAAGGGGCACCTTCTCTCACACTCTCTTGCGCTTTCATTCACTTGTTCGTTTATCCACAGCGATCCGTCCCTCAGTCACAAGCAGCGAACAAAGCTGTTAATGGCATTCCCCTTCACGTCCCCTTCTCCCCTCCTCCCCTCCTCCCCTCCTCCCCTTCTCCCCTCCTCCCCTCCTCCCTCTTTTTTCTATCTGGATCCATTTTTGTATTTTTTTTCTTGGCATGCATTTACTCAGCCAATTACACTGACATGTCTTCCATGGAGCAATTTCATTCAACTACATTAGCATTCATTGGCTTCTTTATTTGGCCTGTCATTTCATGTCTGAAGAGAACTTTTAGTATGATTATTAGTGCACCACAATGTAGCCATAAGAAAATCCTGTAACATTTTATTAGCCGTGTTTTTTTCTGTAATGTGTCTTTTGATGACCTGACTAAAACAACGTTTAAATCTACCAGGAATTGTACAGTTAAAACAGACAGTAAAATACCAGTTAGACTCAACTTCAACAGTGAATCATGTCTGCAGTTGCCAGATTTAATTGTAGGTTGACTTTGCCAAGCTGGTTCTTCCCAGCAATGTCACCCGGATTTTTTATTTATGAGGGGAAATGATAGAGTTCAATAAGGGGTTATCGGCTTTGAACATTTCTCGAAACGTACGATTTTAGAGTACACAGTACACAGTGTAGACACCAGTGGACCCTGTTTTAGTTTTTCTCCAGCATAACAGGGACATATTTTTCTCTCCCTTTACATTTTTTATTGCAGTTTGACCACAGCTAAAGTGTGTTCATCTACCTATAACCTGCCAATACACTGGCAAATATATACCTATTATACCATAATAATTTAAAAATACTATTTTTTTATTCCCATCTCCCAGCTTAAGGTTTATTCTTCCTCATCGTGCACTCATCCTCACCCCATGGTCCCAGCACATGCCCCCCTCCATTCCTCGTCCTTGCTCTCAGTCTATTTAACTGCCATGGCAACAGGTGATGTGGGGGCTCTCTCACAACCACATCTTATTGAGGATAACACACAAGCCACACACCCACATTATAGACTGCTCTAAATGGGGGAAACCATCCAAAAAGTGCTGCCAAACAAGCTTAAATAACGAGCGACAGAGAAAGTGTGAAAATGGGAAGAAAAGACTCGGAGAAGCGAGGAGCGAGGGTCAGCCTGAACAATACTCAGAGATGTTTGGTGAGACAATGCAGCCCAATCAGAGATGTTTGGTGAGACACTGCACCAATCAGAGAGTATCCATCTGCTGTCAGTCTACACATTTAGATTAAATCAGATATTTTTCCCTTTAGCACATTTGAACATATTACAATTTTGTATCTCTGAATATATGGGGATTTAAATATTAATGGGGCTGTGTGATTAATAAAAAAATACTATTTATTTTAAAAAATTTGATGAAGAATTTTATGTCACCGTTACAGGCTCTGTTTTTGGGCTTTTGTTTGTTTGCTGAACACAAATATTGTTTGTAGTTTGACTTCTACTGTAATGCATGAATTCATTTTGACAACATAAGTGTGTGATTATATTGTATTATATAAGATATAATAATCATAATATCATTTTGAAAAAAACATGATTTATTCTCGTTGTACATGTTATGGACTATACATTACATTGGCTTGCAATTTCCAGATCTCCCATATCTATTTAAAGCTATGATATAAATTATATTTGCATTGTTGAGCAGCCTACCACAGACCATTATTATATTGATCTGAATCAGACCTCTCAATCCTATTCTGTGTATATGAATCACTGCTTCAGCACTTAATCCTTCCAAATCTGATTAAATCCTACATGATCGTGGATACTGGGACTTGAATAATAAACATATATTTCCACATTGTTTTAGACAAAAAGTGAGGTGGATTTGTCTTGTGAGATTTATTTGTGTGTTAAATACTTATGATAATAATAATGCATGACACAACCACATTCATTCATTTATAGGCAATGTGGGTTAAGTTTATCCAGTATTCTTTAACTAGGTAAACATAGCGTTTTGTGTTGCACTTCAAGATACGAGACACAAGATTGATATGAACAATGTAAAAAAGTGCTGTTGCAGTAATGGGGACTACAATGGAGCATAGCTGTATGAAGTATAGTCCTAGTTCTGTCCTGACAGAAGTTATTGCTGCGGACTGTTGAGTGGCTGTGCGTGAGAAGGAGATCAATCAAAGACACTGTGTTTGTGAGTATGTTAGAGCTTAGCAGACCAGAGTTAAACATTATTCAGTCCACACACAGTTCCCTGGCCGGGTCATGGGTTCAGATTAGGACCATAAGACTGGGATAACCTATATTTATGTTTGATCAGTTACAGGACGGACATTGGGCAGCATCAGATTTATACAGTGATAAAGAACAGGCCAGTTAGCTTGGGTTCAGTTTTTTGTTCACACGTGATTGGTTACAACACTGGGAAATTAACAAGATTAATTAATTACAAGATGACATTATTATCTCAGTAAATTGCAGAAAATATTTACCAAACCATAATCTTAAAACGGTTGCAATACTCAAATACATACGAACATATGAGTAAGCTGGATCATGTCACCTTGTGCAAATTGTATTGTCAATTTTATTATGGGCCACAAAGAATTATTTAAACAATGAACAATCCCCTTCAAATCTCCCATTTGGCATTGAGAGGCTGGATAAGCTTTGCTGATAGGACTGCTTTGCCAAAACCAGCATCAGGCAGTGCCTTTGTTCCCGGCATAAATAAATGATTGCTTCATTTGGGCTGGCAGTCTCAATAGACTCTGACAGAATGAGCAGGCTAATCAACGGGAACTTTTAAATTCAAGAGGACCCGCCTGTCTATGGCTGAGTGAATGGGGTCTGTAGCCTCTTCAGATGCCCTGAATACATGCACACGGACATACACACCAAGCATAAAAAAACCTCTAAGGAAACCACTATGCACTCCCACGTATTCACACACACACACGTCGTTTGTGTGGGCGCTGAGGTAACCTCACTGTGGCCCTTCTCAAACAGAGCAGTCTTCATTTGAAGGACAGGACCCCATGCTAAGTGAAACACAACACACAAGAGAGAGTGGCTTCACACACACACATTTTTCTTTGTCTCAAAATGTTTATGTAGAAAATGTAATTCTCCAATAGTTATAGCTGCTCCAAACATTGATCAAGTGCTAATGATATCTCAAATTGCTGATACATAAGAGACACGCGGCAGCACAATGCATTGTATTCATTCTAATCCAAGGATTTTTTGTGTTCGAGACGTGTTCACATTTTTTGTTCTCCCGGGAATGTGTGATGAGCAGATTTTGTCAGTGTACAAATAATTTAACCATTAGCCAAATAAAAATTCCAGTATGTCAGAATACAACAAATAGGCTAAAGGTTAACATTTTAGTGCTGGTAGTAATGTGTGGTCCCATCGTCTTGATGACGTCACACAACTGTACCACGTCTAATATTCACGAGCTCAAGTAATGTCACGACCCTCAGCAGATCCTCTGGGATTCCTAACATACTGTGGCAGATGGACAGTGCCACACAGGCACACAGACTTATTACCCTACAGGTGTACAGTATACTTGTGTGATTTTTGTGTGAATGATGATTTTTAAACTAGACCCAGTCAAGACCCATATTACTTTTTTATTTACACAATGCAAAAAACACATAAAATATATAAATTCTTAACTAAAAAAATATTTTCAACTTCCTCATCCTCTGCAGATTTTAGATTTTTAATAACCCATTGTGGCAGATGGAGAGGCTGTTAGTGTGTGGGAATCAATGTGTTCATTGTGGTGCTGAGAGAGGGATTAGCAGCTAGTTAGCAGCAGCGCTAGTGAGTGCTGACAGCTGCCACTGTTCAACCTCCTGTCAATCACTCATTCACTCAATCATTCACAGGAAGTAGAGCTACAGTTAACACAAAGCCACTCCCATTAATTACACATAATGGTCAATGAGGCTGTCACTCAAGAAAGAAGTGTGTTAATTCTATAGATGCAAAATAAAATCCATGCATTCCATCTATCCATTAATTAATCACACTTCAGAATATCAGAAAAAACTCAAAAATAGGCAGGGGGTGTGGTAGCATAAAGAGTCCTACAAACTGAAATGTTTTGATTGTAGACTAGGACTTGAGGTCTTAACTGCAATTTTTAATCATTAAAAAGCATTAGCAGCATGACTACTCAAGATGGTCTACCCATTTGGAGACAAGACACAAAGCACTGCTGCTGCTGACTAAACACTAATCTAGTGAAGATTTTTGAAAACAATCCAGATGTTTGTCAAGCAGAACTGGGGCATATTTACGCTCAATTTAACAAAAAGAAGATGGGCCAAAAATACTGCATCAAATTAGCCTTAGGTAAGATACTAATTGGACTGTTGGACTGTATCTAGATTTTAATTTGAAAATGTCTACATGCTTCTGTAAATACACAAAATACTGCCCAGGATGTACACAGTTTCTCATGACATGCATGCATCAAATCTCCCAGCATAGTCAGAGGAAAAGCGAGGCTCATGTTGCTACTCTGCGTCGCCTGAAAGCTGCCTTCTTATGGCTGCAGGGACTGTGGGTGTCAGTTACACAGCTCCTTCTTCAGCTGGGTTAAATCAAGTTCAACAACAGATGCTTCTTACAATCCCTGACTCTGCGTGTATTGACAAGACGTCTGGGAATTGGCATGATTTGAACATTTGTGTTGTCGTTAATGTGCGGAGTGAGTCTTATCTCATTGGATAGTCAGCAGCGGCCATTTAAGATAACACCAAGCGAAACCGAAATGTATGCTTGTCAATCCAAACATGGTCTTTTGTGTCATTTCTCTAGTACTCAGAGCAAAACAAGCAATGCACCAAAGATTTTGGCACAATAAAGACAATTATAAAGAAAATGTCAACAGAAGTTACAATAAACATTGGCTTAAACATCATGAATATATATATTTTATATGTCCAAAGTCATATGGGTTTGAATAGGAGTAAATTAATATGGCTGCTGTGAGTCTTTGTTATCCTCCTATAATCTATAAACTATAACTATTACAGCCAATACAAAGACATATGTCAATCAGCAGGTACAAGAGGAAATGTGACATTAATACTGTTAAAGAGCCAGACCTTGCCAGGTAAAAATGCTTTGCAATGACTTTCTTTGTCTATTTTATGTCTATCTATACTCCGGTAGTTTATCAGTTACCACACCCAGCTGTCCTCAGATCTCAAAGGCAGTACATTGCCGTTGGTTCTAATAAATACTTACGATGACAAGGTAATTACAATCTACCATTGAGCAACACCACTCCTGCATCTCTGGAGAGTAACAAAGGAGTATGAAAGAGACGCAATATGATCCATCCCAACGCTGTGGAACAACAGTGTTTTTGCCTAAAAACCAACACCTCTACACTAAGACCCATTACATCCTAAGTATTAATTACTTAAGTATAGTACTTCTGTTTCCTGAAGCCAGTGGTCAGACAAATTGTCTGGCTGTCTGTTAACATTAAAGGGAGCTGCATACACATACATCAGTGTCTACTACACGCAAGAGTAACATGAGAGAAGATGGAGTGTAACATAACAAGGATGGATCACATATCACCTTTCCTCAACTGTTTCACTGTTCTGGTTAAGGCTTTGATATTTCAGGTCTCTGAAGTTTAAAAACAACTATAGGCCTGTACAACAACCACAAGACATTTCTTCCACTAGAGATAAACAAACAGCAATTTTACCATAAATAAATAAAGAATAAAAATGTACAATAATAAAATACTGTTTATTACAAAAACATTGCTATATTATTTTATACTTTTTGCGCCTTGCATTTGTGAATGTTATTATATACACGTTAAATGAAAAGCTTGAAGAGCTTTTGTTCTTAGCAGGTGCACAGCAAAGTCAAACTAATGACTGCGGCTGCTTTGTAGACGTTATCTTTTGTTTTATTCTAGTGTTATACACTTTTTTGATGTTACATTTTTTACAGTGCTTTATATCCTTACATTGGCTGTTCGATTGTGCTTTAAAAAAATTGACTGACAACTAATTTAACTAAACCATTTTTGAATCCATGTTGCAGGAACTTTTTGTGACAGTTTGTAGTGACCTACCTCCATGGCGAGGGCTGCTGTCTGCTGGTCATAATGATTCAATAAATTGGGCATGAAGGTGGTGTTGTAAGGCAGGTCCTGGCACATTCTCAGTCTGATCGGCTCACAGGTGAATTCACTGTGGCTCTCAATGTACTCCATATGAATAGACAGAGACGGAGAAACTACAGAGCAAAGCAGGACGAGATGAGTGATGAAAGGGAACGGGGTGAGCGTCTGTCTGCAGAAACGTGCTGCAGTTTTAGATCCCTTTACACCAATTCTATGCATCTCAGTCTTCACTTTGGAGTAGCTCATGATGACTTTATTATCACCCGAGGAGTCACAGCCAACAGCGTAAATAATTGATGAATTAACATAGAAAAAAATATACGCTCAGTTTATTGCAGGAAAGGAAATAAAACTGAAATCCGTGCATTCATCCATTAGATATATTATCCAAAAAGTGTCCAATTAAAAATCAGGTTTGATGCAATGATAAAAGAACAGTTCCTCATGCCCCATCTTCATCATGGGCTGTGGCCCCAGTCTGGTCCGCTTGGTTTATTTTAGCAATGTTTGGATGAATGAGAGCAAATACATCCAAAAAAGACAATGAAAGATCCTCTTTCACATGGTTTTATAGTGGAGACTCATGTAGAGGTCCTGTGGATTAAAAACAAAAACAGTCAATTAAAAATGGTGGTTTTGTTGCAGGTTATTATAATTGATATAACTGGTTTTGTTCCTGTGAGTGGGGTCACGCACAGTTTAGGTAGCATACATCCGAAAACAAGCCTGGACAAACACCACAGACAGTAGTGCTCTCGTGTTTGTGTGACGGTTGGCAGGGCAACAGTAACAGTGTCCTGTGAGGTTTCACACTTTGAAACACCTTATCAAACACGTAAAGTTTATACGCCTAGTGCTAGGATAGAGCTGGTACTTAACAATATAATGACGCGGTTAACAAACATACCAACATTATCAACATGTGTCTTTAGCCAGCTATGCATAATTGAAACGCGCGCTAGATGCTAAATGCAACTCCTTGGAAAGAGAAAGACATAACGTTACCTTTAAATGATCTTCTGTCGTCTCAGTGAACGCGCGCAGGTCGACTCCAGCACGCTTCTAGCTGCGCTGAGTAAGCCACACACGGGGACATACGTCAATCTTTGTTGCTGGATGTATTTGTCTCCGCAGTGTCTTGAGCCAAGCGTCCAGCGCCGCGCTGTTACCAACGCATGACTTTTACAAGAGCACCTCGCTGCAGTTCGCTATCATAATGTTGATCTGATGCTACTATCACGTAGGCTTTACCACTCAAGGAGAAGATCCACATGTCGTGTCCTTCTCGGCACACCGACTGCTTGTGCAGCAGACTGCGGTATGTCGCGGTTCAATGTTTGCAGCTGGTTCCCTGCAGCGTGCTGCCGACATGACAGGAGCGCGGATTCAGCGTGAGCGCGCACAGTAGTTACCAAATTGCCCCCTCTAGATGCGTTCAGGGCGTGTGTACTAACACTGGAGAGGGATTAACATGTACTGAACATTAATTTTCATCATTCTTTATTCATTAAACTCACGCACAATGTCTGTGTATGTCCAAGGGACCATTATTATGACCCATCGTCTACAATGATTCAATTGTGATAAAAATGAACAGACTTAATCGCTGAAATTGCAGTGATAAAACATTGACTACTGAAAACGGGATTAAAATATAGGCTACATTAAGCTTTGAATGCCTGCCTCCGAGTAGCCTCTAGCATGAATAAGTATTGGTGATTGTACGAGACACATTAATATAGGTCTAACTAAAGTTTCCTTTTGTTGCTGTTGTCGTGAAATAGTATGTACAATATTCATACGCTTTCTTCCTCACTAAAAACATCACCACACAGGCTGAAATGGCCCCATAGAAGTGTTGAGATCATATCAGTCATGGATAGTGTCAATATTTATGTCATACAGTCCAGGATTAGTAGTGCGTGCTGTGATTTCTTTCCACACGATTGAGCCGAGCTCTAGATTAACAGTGTGATGGCTGCTGCAGGGAGGGTGTGGGAGAATGGGAGCACTAGGCCTGTACATCAACAGTGGCCCATAAGCAAGGCAACTGGTTTAATCTCTTTGTAACCCCACTTAACATTTACCCAGATTCATAGAAGCATCAGTGCTATCACAGCAGAATGTTGGACTTAATCCAGGATTCTTTATTTGTAACTCCCGTATTCATATTGAAATCTTTGGATCTTATAAATCATGTACACAGAATTTTTTTTGACTAAAGTATACATTTTTTTTTTTTTACAAAAAACAAAAATATTAAAGGTAGATTTCAGTTTAAAAAAATGTGGATCAGACATGCATTAACACACAGGAGTGGAGTGTTTAAATCACAGAAATAGTACAAAAATCATGTCCAGTTACCAATAACACTGGTATCCTTCATATCAATTTGGCAATGTGCATCACACGTTTGTGAACAAACTGTTGACTTCAGGTCAATTCTAACAGTGGATTGTTCTTCATAACAATTTATAGAAAGGAACATTGTCCATAATCTAAATGAAATGGGAAAGATACAACCATTTATATAACAATAAATACTTTAACGTCTTCAGGCATCCGGGTTTGTAGGCTGTCCTATTAGATGTTGGCTATGACCAGTCGCCCCAGCCTCTTCCTCCAGCTGTAAGAAACAATACGCACTCAAGATTACAAACGTTTACTGAGACTTTGAATATGTGATCTGTGAGAGTTTAATAGATCCCTCACTGACCACTAGGCATGTCACGAGTCGATATATCGATACAACAAAGATGATATATTTTTACATTAATCAGTGTTGGACAAGTTACTTAAAAAAATTATGCATTACAGTTACAATATTACATTTCTGTTACTTTTTAGTTTTTATCACAATACTAACATCTTGAATACAGATTTTTACATCTCTGTAAAAATAATCCATGTATTTATCTACCCGTTTTATTGAATGTTCATCTCAGTGCATTGACACTGTATAGGCCACATTACATGCAGGCCTATTTATGATCAAGTCTCTAGCCTAGTATAACTCTCACTAACATCAGCTGCTGTGGGGACACTGTTCTGCGCTTCAAACACGTGCTCAATTGGGAGCTGTCAATCTTAATGAACAGTGCCGGTGTTGGGCGCTTCAATGCATAGTGCTGGATACAAGCGCTCCACAAAGTAGTACGTACAGTAAGATGTGAAAATACGCAGATAAAGAGCAGCTGTCTCTGTGACATGTTAAGGATTCAGGATAATGATTGATGATGAGACAGAAGCTTGGATACAGCCCTGACTGTTTCACTTTACTCTGACGATGATAGAATTAGCAGCAGCTTAGCTTCATGTGGGTTTGAGTAGTAAATCTAATGTGTCTCTGTTCTGACCCATGTGTTTTAGCAGACACAGGGTGATATGTGTGCGTCTCTGTTCTGACCCATGTGTTTTAGCAGACACAGGGTGATATGTGTGCGTCTCTGTTCTGACCCATGTGCTTTAGCAGACACAGGGTGATGTGTGCGTCTCTGTTCTGACCCATGTGCTTTAGCAGACACAGGGTGATGCAGAAGTATCAGGTGGAGCAGGGAAAACATCCCTTTTGCTTATAAATACTTTATATATGATTGATTCGGCTGCATTTTGAATCGATACGAGTATCATCTAATAAAATATTGCAATGTTTCACACCAGACACACCTATACATACAAATAAAGGCCTATTTCCCACTTGACCAACAGACACACCTGATCGCTGATATAGCTGTTTCCACATGGTGCAAGACCTCTTAAAACCAACGCAACAAGAAAACACCAGATCGAAAGGCCAACCTCAGCTGCTGATAACATAGCACAGGGGATCCAAAGAGCCAGGGTGGTGTCCTGAGCATAAAAACATACATGTAAAAAATACATAAGAAGGATGTTTGTCTTACCATTGTGACTGAAGCCCACTGACTTGGCTTCTAGTTTGAGAATTTCTTCATCTTGTTAAGCTCCCCAAACCTGATCCAAACAACACCGACCTTTCTGGTCATGGCCGCTGTGACGAGTATTCTTTAAACGTTACTAGCCAATTTACTTTAGTCATTTTTACTAGCCACAGTTTAGTTAGGACGATGGTAACTAAGGATCATTGGTAACATTTAGGTTTAGAAACAGACAAGAGAAAGAAAAGCCCGTTTAGAAATCTACATTCAGGCTGATAAAATTAAGTCAAACTAATATCTGTGGATTCATAAATACAGTTAAAGCAGTTATTCATGTACATTTCATAGTTTCAAAACCATAGCCCACAAAAACATGGTATCAGTATACGATTTGTCCGGTAACTGAAATATCGTATCGGTGCATCCCTACTTGAAATCTGTCTCAAACATATGTCCAGTCCTGTATGTTATTGTTTCACTTACATAGATTCGTGTTGTATCAAATGGACACTGTGCACTGACAGGCGATCTTGCATTGACTGGCACGCCCTCAGTACTATTGCATCCCTGCATTAGTACTTGACCATTGTTCGCCACGGTCACGCCAATGGCCAAGAGGATCCCTGTGCAGCACGCAGCGGAGAGCAAGGCATTCAGGAAGGAAGTTATTAGCAGCCCTATTTGCTGCACAGACAGAACAAACAGGATACTAATACAGGGTAATAAATGAACTATATAAAAGTAACATTAGACATCCTACCAGTTTAAACGCATGGAGGTTTCTGGATACCACGATAGCTATAATCCCAGCGGCAATGCTCTGGAAGATAAAAAGCAGAGAGTTTAATTTTAATAGTTGCCACATGAAAAGGCTTGTTAAATAATGAGCTATAAATCTAATAATAATATAGCCTAAAGGTTGTAAAGATCGGTTTTTGTTTCTGACCGTTTCTGACAAGAGCATGCAAATACGATCACAGAACATGTTGTGTCACAGCATGTAATAATATCAGTGGGCTGGGGGATGGTGCAAAGTTAAAGATGCACTACCTGATATTTTTATTTGTATTTGAGCAAAAATAATTATTCAGTCAATAGTACAGCATACCAGAAATAATCTCAGATTTTTTTTTTTACTTCGAGACCCTCTTGTGGACCAATAAGGTTTTTTGCTTTAGTTTTTCTTAACCAATCACATACAAGACAGGAGTGCCCTGATTGGTCGATACATCCTTTATCTATACAGACTGAGAATCTATCAGGAATAACTAAGTTTTAATTTCAAATGCACATCTTATTCACAGCTATTGTTATGTTAGTTCAGTTGAAGTTTTAACTGCAACATCAGACCGCTGCTCAATATTCTAGACTGTGATAAAGAGAAGTTTCTTTCAACTTTTCCCCCACAGTTTTCACAAAAGTAGGTACTGCAGCTTTAATAGAGTCATGTCATCAGACCCAATATTTTTTAATGTAAAGACCTTTTGTAATTGGAATGGATTTATTTACAGTTTTATGAATCCTATATTTACTCACCAGTAGCCCAGAGGTGACGGAGATTATATTTGCAACAGTGTACTCTGTGGTGATGTGCTGACTGGGTTTGGAGATGTGCCTCAGGACATTCCCATGGACAATAGCTCCGAGGATGAAGTTAATATGGCCGACCAGGATCAGCGTTAACCCCTTCTTCATTAGCCTCCCCGGCCCTTTCTCTTTATCTGGGGAAATGTAACCACAATGCAACACACACTGTTTTGAATTGCATAGACCAGAGATACATTAAACAATAAGGTACACTCGTTGACCACTTTATAAGGTAGACTGAATTACCTCAAACTGCTGATTAGCAATGCATCAGGCCAATATAATGCAATGTCAAAACAAACCTGCTTAAGTTAAGCACCAGCATGAAGAGGAAAGGGGATTTCAATTGAACACGGCGTAGTTGTGGGTGTCAGGTGAACTACATTTTTCAGACGATCTATCTGGATTTTTACATTGCCTACAACAACCATGTCTAGATTTTAGAGTTTGAATGGGTACAATAGGTATACATGCAGAAGTGCACCTCTGAACACAAAAGCTGACAAAACATAAAGCAGCCGGCCTACAGCAGAGCAGGCTGTGTCACTTCACTGAGTACAAGGTCTACCTAATAAAGTGGCCAATAGACTATATAAAGGTGCAATGGTCAACCATGGTAAAAAACAACGGTGATGCTTTGTCTGCTTGTTTTATCCCCATGAACTCAGATATTCAAAGTATGAAGAATAGACTAACTGATTTATTGTCCCTGATGTGCTGGTTACACTTTTTGTTAGCCTACTTGTATGCCTACCACCTTCAGTCCCAGTGTGGAAGGCGCTGTTGGTCGACAAACGAAAAATCTGCTTTACTTTCTAAACCGAGCACACTTAACAACAACGTTAAACACGTTAAAGCCTAATAACAACAAACAAATAAGCGTTAGCTAGGAGACCTTTGACCCGTGCCTATATGGCGCGTTACGAACATTACTACTCCAACTGACTTTCCTTAATACAAATCCTAGTACTTACCAAACAACTTGCACATTTTAGATCGATGAGCTTTCGTTGATTAAAAACAGGGGGTCTTTTTAGTCGAAGGTGTAAATGTCCACCCCGCCCACGGCTGTAGCTCGGAGGTCCCGTTTGTCCAACTTCCGGTGTGACGTCACGAAACTTACCTGTAAGTACACCTGTATAATGCTGAAAACGCCTATAATAAATAAGATTTGCCTACTAATCAGGTTAATTAAGTCTGGTTTAGTTAGAACAAGAGACATGTTTATCATTTCACACTTTTATTTGGAAGAGCAGTTACAGACTCTCAGTACCCATCACAAAAAATCACAGCCAGTACCCTGCAAATATTCATATCATACACAGTATAACATGCAAGATAGAAAAAATAAATATACTTTTTACCAAGTGCCAAACACCTACTCTTTAAGATTTCATAAGCTGCTCTAATGGTTAACTTACACGTCTGCCATTGGAGTGTTTTTGCTTCTTTCAAACATCTTTGGGTTTTTACAATCTCACCTTTTCCAAAACTTTAGAAAAAGGCATCTGCAGCATTTTCATACCACAATTACAACTGGCACCCCGTTGCAAAGAAAATGGGAAAAAAAAAACAAGAATTCAAGTCTGAAAGTTCAAAATATAAATGTGAAGACAGGGTGTACAAAAATTAATAATGCTGCCACCATTTTGGAAGAAAAATGCAGCAAAAGATAAAGTAACCTTTAACCAAAACAAAAAGGTATACATGGTAAAAATGTTACGTCCAGTTTTAACATAATTAGGATATGATCTCTAACAAAACTATTTGATAACAAGAACATCACATGAGGTCTTTCCAGGCAGCATTATGGAAATCAATGACACAAAATATACAGAGGCAGAAATAATATAAAACAGTAACACTGGGTTCACAGTATTTGAAAGAAACCACATTAATAGAGATGATCTTAAATACTCTGAAGAAATCTGAGTTAGAGATCACCTGAATACTTGTGATGTTTATAATATGTAACCATTTATAGTAACGAGACAAAATGTGTCTGTTGGAAGATACATTCTAATTAACAATGCTGATTAGGTGCGATATCAAATGCAGCACGTTTTGACTTTATTACTCTATTGTGGAAAACCTTTACCAATAATAAATAGGTTTTAAAAAGTCTTAATGCCTTTTCTGATACAATTTTACTGTTGGGCAGTTAGAAAAGTACAATATACCAATGGGAACACATTTTGGTCACGTCACCAATGAAAGAGTAAAAACAAGAAAGGAAAAAAAATATAAAAAATAAATACGACCAGACTCAAAGAACCTTCAGTAAGGAGCTTGGGCCAAGGTTTCTTCAAGAAGAGATTCTATTTTAGTTTGGTCCATCTGTGGAAACAACAGAGAAATCATCTGCTTTAGACAGTTTAAGATAAAACCACTTTCACTGGTTATGTAAAAGCATCTGTATAAAAATCACTTTATACTAGAATAGCAATCTCACCTACACCCTCACCCACACACACACAATCATTAAACACTCACCTCACAGATGAGGCCCAGCTGCACCAGCTCTGCAGCCAACTCTTGAACACTCTCATCTGAAACACACACCACTTATGTTACTGTAAATGCCACTGATATGTAAGACCCAACAACTCAAAAGCACATTCAATTATATCTAATATAAATACAACAAAAACATAACTCCATATGAATATATATAAAAATGCAAATAAGAACTGTTTAAAAACAAAAGAATGTGTTTCAACCTGTATACATCTATAATAGGCAATGATGTGTTGCAACATGTCTGAGAATGAAGTTCTTTGAGTGTTACCAAGTGGCTGGTGCTGTATGGGTATAGAAAAAAATAAGCCTTTATAGTTGTTAAGCAAAGTATATATTAACATAAGCAAGTAAGAAAATGTAAAAGTAAAGAATGCGTGCGTTGTGTGTTTAAAACAAATGCTAAAGGCAGTCAGAGTCAGTCCAAATGAGAAGGTCTGAAATGCGTGTGCATACAGTGAGAGAGAGAAGACGACAGGGGATGAAAGCCTGGGAAAAGATGTTCAGTTATTGACACAGGAGGTGACAGCTGTCAGCTGCAGCCGTCCAGAGGCCAGCCATTCCCCAGACGCCTGCAACATTAGACATGCCAGCCATACCTGTGAGTACATGTGCACATTAGCTCATACATGCGCTCACTAGTGTTTATTCTGGTTATGGATTTTTATTTACACACTTTTTGTAAATTTAAATTGTTGGAATTTGGGACTATGATATTTTTAGCTCTACTACTAAAAAAAAGTTTAATTAATGGGGTTATTCTCAGTAATGCCATTGGTGCTCATGCTACCACTATCTATTGTGTTAAAATTCACACCATATAGAGCTAAAGTCAATATAATAAAATTAATATAATGCCAGACACAACTCTTGTCAACAGTCTCAATTTCTGTTCCTAAAATAGTGTCGCATGCTGTACAGTAAATTGTAATGCCAAACAGAGTTTCACTTTCATAGATGCCTCAGAGCTTGAGAAGGTTATACTGTGACTGTATGTTAGACATATCACCAAGTACGTAAAGAAGTAAAAGCTCTTAAAACAAACTGCATGATGATAAAGCTGAACTTACGAGGTAACATGTCACAGCTTAGATGTCTATTGAGTTTATCTTCTAGTTTCAGCAGCAATGTTAGCTGGAAGAAAAAATAACATTAAGTCATAACAGTGGTGTGGTAAATTATATTAATCATGCTGTAATAATGAAAACATACATGATGCGACGCTCCATCTTCGTTTGGTTCAATGTTACACTGCATTTGAACGACCTAGAGAAATGTGTGAGTAAGAATTAAACATACTTCCAAAAATAAACATAGAAGTACAGTACATAAAATACATACACGTCTTGTCTCGAGCTCTGTAGGTTCAGGAGTTGGAGATTTGACCAATGGTATGATCACAGGGGATTTAAGTTTAGTTTCTTGTTGAGGCTGATGGGGACATGGCAGTCCAAATGCAGTCATAGGATAAATCCCATTCCTTAAAAACATTATTGTGATCACAAATAATTAAAATAAATAGGCAGATAAGACTGTGTAGGAAAGTAAATATTATTGTAAAAAAGATGGCTAGCATGAATACTGTATAACTTATTGTATAGTCCAAGAGGCCAGTATGAGTAGTGGTCCAATACTGCCACCATGTGGGATTGTATATAAATGCTTGCTGTTCTACATATTTTTGCCTCTTACCTCACATCTTCAAGAAACTTATCAAGCTCCAGGGAGGGAAATTGTGAAAACCTTTAACAAAGAAAAAACAAATGAATAATAATTATATATACACTATACAATAATAATATATATATACTTTTTTTTAACTTAAGCACTATAGTGAATGATGGTTAATATCCATACTTAAGCTGAACATCCTCTTTTGTCTCAGCAATCACAAGATTTGGATCAAGGTTTTTAGTAATCTCCTGCAGAGCATTTTCTGGGATCATATCTGAAAAACAGAAATAGCAGAAACAGTCCAGTAAGAAGCAGGTTAAGCTAATATATGTTTGAAGATCAAATGTTCAAGACCTACGCTGGTGACTGACGATACAATGCGCAGCCAATAATTTCAGCAGAGGCACTTCAAACAAAGCCTGATTAAAAAGCAGTTCTTTGGCTGTAGGTCGTGTGCTGGGATCACACTCAAGGCACTTTTGAATTAACTCCTATAAAACAACGTGTAACATTTTATGGTCTCAATATGTGCTTGTGCATGTATTATGTTGAGACACTTCAAGGTAAATGAAAATAAAAAGGGTACAATTTACTTACTTTCTGTAGAGGGTCCTCCAACAACTGTATGGCATTAATAATAGCCTCTTGAGAAACATAAGAAGTATCTCCATTTCCCTGAATCTCCAATAAGGCCATCTGCAATAAGGAATAATTAGCTTATATACAGTACATAGAAATATGTTAATAACAACAGTTGGCTAAAGATTTACCTCTAAGGCACACATGCCAAATGAATAGATGTCCACAGCTGTGGTGACATCTTCAACAGCTACAATCAAAATGTCTCTTTTATAATATTAAATTAAAAACACAGAAATAACTATTGAACTGATTAACTGGATGGCTGTGTTAGTGCTACATCTCATATGTACCTCCATACTCTGGAGCAAAGAAGTGCAAGTTCTTCTTCTCCTCAAGACAAGTCTTCACATTGTTGTTAATAGTGTCTGGAGCAACTATAAGTCAACAGATGTTAACCAAGTGTTAAAACACTGTCTCATACATCAGGGCCCAGTACAGTAACTGTATACTGACCTGATCCAATCTTAATGAGCCCATTGTGCTGGATAAAAATAGTATCACATGTGAGGTTGCCATGGATGATGGGAGGGTCACAGGAATGGAGATAACTACACAAACATGAAACAACAGGAGAATTAATCAAACTGCTGCATGAAGAATGAAGGCCACATTTCATTTGATTGTTGAGACTGTTCCAATTCACCAGAGAGCTGACAGGATCTGCGTACACCATCTCTTCCAGGCCTGGATACAGTGAGTATAAACAGAATATGCATCAATACGTTAAGCATGAAGGGCTTAAAGAAAGCATTTATTTTAAAATAGGACACTGCACCTTTTCATTCATTGTCTTGTGATTTTTCTTTGTCTTCTTTAAAAACTGCTTTAGACTTCCAGAGGACATGTATTCTGTGATAAAAATGACCTGAGAAGATAATTGGCAACTCAACAACAAAATACCATTTACATGCATCCAATTTGTGTACAATAAAGTAATAATAGCTTTAGCTGTGAGACTCACCCTAGCCCTGTTCTCCTTTGTATCAGCCCAGTACTTGTGAAACTTGACAATGTTGGCATGTTCCAAGTGTATCAGGTTATCAAACACTGCTTTCACCTTCTCCTGAAATTTGATATGACAAATGTTTTTGGAGTATAAATAGGACACATTTTCCATAAAATAAATGAGCTCTGAGTTTTATATACAATTTCCACACCTCCAGAATTTTGAAGTTTTTCCTCTCTGAAAACATGACTTCATTCCAGACCACCTCCACCCCCTCCTCTGTGTCCATGGCCAGATAAGCAGCATCTATTCCAGGAACATTACGCTGATTCACCTGCAAATAATGAATTAGCCATCAGATTTCTATGTTGAAATTTGTCATATTGTACTAAACACATATGATGGTGTTGACAGAGCTTAGTTTTATTTATTAAAAAAAAAAAAATATATATATATATTTTCAAACCATTGCTCTACCAGACCTTGACACACATTGTACATTCAGAATACTGGGCAGTATTTGCACACCGCATGTGCATGAACTGAATACTGCACATTTCATTTGCACTGTTCCATGAATCATGTTCACAGTTTCTGCTGATAGCGTACATAGATTAGTATAGCCATCTGCTCATTGTACTGACCTGGTGTTGGTCTGTATTATGTATTGTATTGTATTGTATTGTATTGTCACCTGTGTAATGACAACAAAGTTTGGTCCAATCTAATCTTACCTCCTCTTTGCGTTTCTGCCAGCGGCCACATGGGCTCTCTTCCAGGATGTATGACTCATCTTCACTCTCATCCTCATCCTCAGTGACTGTAGTGACTGGATGAACAGTGGGCACAGACATACCACTCTGCTGAGAGGGACTGGAGACCTGTCCTGCAGCGGACTCGCCTGTGTTCACTTCAGCAGGTGGCCCTTCTGGTCCCTCTGTTTCTGACATGATGACAGCACTTGAAGACCCGGTTTTCTCCCAGTTTTAGTGAGCTGTAAATGGCAACAGGTAATGTTAGTGCCTCTTCTTCTGTCTGGGCTATTTACACTTTCACCTTTCAGCAGTCAAGATGGATTGTGTTAACATTATTTTAAGTGTTCGCATTACTTCTATGTAGTTAGTTCCATAATTAGATGCAGACACGCACCAGTACAAAAAGAAGAGGATTACTACTTCTACAAATGTATAGAAAACAGGCTTCAGCAGAAAAGCAAAGTTTCCTACGTTAGGTTAGAATTCACAAAGTACTACGTATCAGTTCTGAGTAATTTCAAAACTGTTTTTAAACTAGTGAAGAGTCTATAAATATAATCAAACTGTACCAGAACACTGAAGCTACTGTTCAAACTTCTAAAAGGTCTGCATAAGTCCCGACATTAGCAAGTTCAGTCTTGTACTCTTTGCCTACTTTACAGGAGGCTAACGAGCTACCAGAAAATGGCCTTAAGTTCAAGGGAAAATAAAAATAAAATATTACCGTTTGCACAGGAGCATTGCACCACTCTTTGCTTGAGTTTTACATGCTGGTGACAGATCTAACATGCGTTATAAGGTAAATAAATGTGATGATAAAAAAAGTTGGTTTTCTAGTCTCTTTCTCTCGGTCACCAGTGGGAGGGGCGTGTAGTTCTCAGAGAGCGAATATTTGCACAAGAAAAGCTTGTACTCACAGTTCGGAGCGTGCATTTAAAATAATCAACAACGTATACATAAAACATACACATTAAACAACACAAGTTGAATAATACAAAATAAAAAACCTGTTTTCCTTTTCATATCTGTATTTGTATGGTTGTGCAGCAACAAGTAAAACCTTTTTGGGTAGGCTAATGGTTTCTACTACGAGGTTCCGTACAACACCGGAAGTAAATATTAGTAGCTATCTCGTTGTATTTTTAGTGCAGCTGTTTTGCTAAAGTGGGTGCAAGACGTTGCCCACAACGTCCTCAAAAGGACAATGATGCAAACAGGCTAACTCGTGGTTAAATAACTGGGTTAATGTGGTGTTGTGTTTTGTATAAAAAGCTCTCCGTGTCCTAGGATGGGGAGGCAGTGCTACGCCGAGGCCCATGTAAACCGTAAATAACGGGTCGCCCAGTGAACACGGGAGGCTGGACTGACGGGGCATCTTTGCTCCGTGTACTAGCCTTGAAAACAACCGAGATCCTGTCATCATGGCCTCAAATGGAGATAATGTATCTGCAGCGATGGGAGAGATCATACAGTTAAACGTCGGCGGGACCAGGTCAGCGCAAAAGAAACGATCACATCCATAAAAACTATATGTTGATATGCCATGCATGACATAAAAACATGTTACTCATAGGATTTGAATAAACTATGCTTGAGGTGTACTCTTCTTATGACTCATCGTTTTATAGACAATGAATCTGTGCCCTTGTACAAATGCTGTAATATAATAATGCTGTAACTTGTTGTGAACTTATTCTGTGTCTTCAGGTTTTGTACCTCCAGACAAACACTAATGTGGATCCCAGACTCTTTCTTTTCAAGGTAGACCTTTTAGTCAAATTGTAAATAAGAATATTTTTAATCAAAAGATATTCAGCACTATAGCAACATTAATGTACTAATGGAGTACCCAAACCTCATTATTTTAATAATTAGTAACAATATTGTTTCTTGCATATGATTTTATCTTTTTCAGCTTACTAAGTGGAAGGATATCTACTCTTCGGGATGAAACTGGAGCTGTAAGTACTCTTTTCATGTTTCACTGCTGCTGCAAAAATCTAAATTTATAATATATACCTGTGTGTTTTCTAGATTTTTATTGACCGAGATCCTACTGCGTTTGCTCCTATTTTGAATTTTCTTAGAACCAAAGAACTGGATTTGAGGTGAAAAGTTTTAAATGTGATTTTTCTTGTTAAATAATGTCACAGTTTAATCACAACATTACATATTTTTTGTAGGGGTGTTAACATCAGCATTTTGAGACACGAAGCTGAATTTTATGGAATAACACCATTGGGTATGTATCAAGCATGTTAAAAATGGTTGGTTGTTCATAATTACCAGCTACGTTGGTTTATGCATATGGCTCATTATGTGAATCTGTGAAAAGTGAAATGTTGACTCAAAGCTGGTCAGGTGTTACTTCCACCTAATCTAATGTTGTTTTACTTCTCTGTTTGAAAGGTCCCTATATTGTTTGAGCACCTTATTGTGACAGAATTATTAGTGATTAATTGACACTTTGAAATACAAAGCAACTAAACTTTGTTAAAACGTAGGCTTTTTATGATGAATACACTATATAATACCTAGTGTTAAAGCTTTATGTGTATTTGAAGTTCGGCGTCTGCAGCTGTGTGAAGAATTGGACCGGTCATCTTGTGGAAGTGTTCTTTTTCATGGCTACCTGCCCCCTCCAGGTAAAATTATTATCAGACTGCAAAGAACACAATTCATTTTATTTGTGTAATATGTGATCTAATTGAACAAATAACAGCCATTCCAGCTCGTAAGTGCAGTGCTGCCCCAGCCGCCTCTGAAGAGCGTCCTGGTGGAGTTCCTCTTCCTCATCCCACTTTGACTGGGTCTGCTGCACCAGAGAACAGCTTTACACTCGGTAACACTTGAAACATCAACAACACCTCACATAATTCATCATAATATATTAATAGATTAGATTTATCTTGTGCTTTACAATGCCTCAAGGCTTCTCAAAGCGCTTAAATTTTTGTTTGTAGCCATAGATGCCCTGGGGCACACGGACAGAGATGTATACAGCCTCTACAACCATCACCAAACACCAGTCACACAAACACATTCATATATAGGCAATGTGGGTTGCTCAAGGACACAATGGCAATATGCGCAGTTTCAAGCGGGATTCAAATTGATTGATTGTTTAGATAGTGACTTTTTAATACATGGATGAGTATTCAGTGTGTTCTTGAGTCTGTTTTTTCTTCTGACTTATGAATTATTACTCCATAGATATTTTGTGTGTCCAGGGACTGCAGATGGAAATTAGTTCTGAGAGCTATAATCTGGTACTAGGCATATTTTCTGTTGTGATTAATGCTGATGTACATGGTCCCTGACAAATAAAATAAATAAATAAATAAATAAATATGCTAAAAGTTCTAAAAATGGTTTGTTTCTCTGTAGGTCCTGTGGTTGACCCGAGGAAGGTGCTGATCATTGCGGGGCACCACAACTGGATTGTAGCTGCTTATGCACACTTTGTCATCTGCTACAGGTAACACTTCACTTTTATATTTTTCATAAAACGCACTTTGATGAAGTATTTAATGGATTTTCTAAAGTAATAAGTGAATATACATGACTTCTGTGTACCAATCTAATGTATAAAAAATAATAATAATATCTAAAGTCAATAAAAAATATCTTACAACAGAATTAAAGAATCTTCTGGATGGCAGCAAGTATTTTCTTCCCCTTATCTTGAATGGACTATTGAACGTATTGCACTAAACGCTAAAGTGGTGGGTGGTCCACATGGAGACAAGGACAAGATGGTGGCAGCCTCCTCAGGGAGCAGTATCATCCTCTGGAGCATCCAAGATGTTGGGAGCGGTAGTGAGATTGGTATAAAAAAATGCTTGTACTATAATATTTTAATTGTTTCTACTATTATATTTATCGTAAATTATTTCTGTCCATCGTAGGAGTGTTTAGTCTGGGCGTACCTGTAGACGATCTGTTCTTCATTGGGAGTCAGTTGGTGGCGACGAGCCACACAGGAAAGGTTGGGGTGTGGAATGCAGTCACGCAGCACTGGCAGGTAGTAATGTGTTATAATAATAACGCCTAAGATAATCTGTCAGTACAAAGTGTCTTTGTTGTGTGGACTTATTTAGGTTCAAGATGTTGTTCCAATCACTAGTTGTGATACCGCAGGCTCCTTTCTACTGCTGGGCTGCAACAATGGCTCCATTTACTACATAGGTACATTATACACATATACAATAATGCATTGGATGAGCCAGGTGTTATAGACATGGTTAAAAACATGTATGTGGTATATGCTTCAGACATGCAGAAGTTTCCTCTTAGGATGAAGGACAATGATCTTCTTGTGACGGAGCTTTATCATGACGCTTCAAATGATGCCATTACTGCATTGTCAGTCTACCTTACACCAAAAACCAGTAAGATGTTTTATTTATAAATATTATTATAATTTTACATTGATTACACGAGTTACTGAATAACATGAATGACTTGAAGGTGATTATTATTGTTGAAGTTATTACACATTATAGTGTGTAGTTTGTGTAATAAATGAATCTTTTTTCCACATAATAATTATACTACCCTTCGGTAGTTTCTTCTGAACAAAAGAACATTTTGCTGCTCCCAGGTGTAAGTGGTAACTGGATAGAGATCGCCTATGGGACGAGCAGTGGTGCAGTGAGAGTGATTGTGCAGCATCCAGAGACTGTTGGGTCGGGACCTCAGCTCTTCCAGACCTTCACTGTTCACAGGAGCCCAGTCACAAAAATCATGCTCTCTGAGAAACACCTGGTGTCAGGTGAGAAAACGACAATGAACAAACTAGGCCTTTGCTGTCGTCCCCGTATATCGGCGAAACAGCCCCATACGTCTGCTACAACTGTCACCAACGGGCACCTTAATCAGACATTGTGTGATTTCTATAGGTTTTAATATTGTTAACGAGAAATTAAGAGGCCTCACCCCCCAAACCTTTACAAACATGGGAAGGGTCTATTTGACTTTTTTGATTTGCGGACGCGCACCGACGTGATTCCATATTATCGTTGTTTCGCCGATATAAATATATGTCCCTACAAAACACTGTATAATAAA
>JAVQKC010175039.1:0-13243 GCA_036025475.1 Philypnodon macrostomus
ATCACACACATATACACACACACATACACACACATACACACACACACACACACATACACACACACATATACACACACACACACACACACACACACGCATACTCACACACATACACACACACACACACATACACACACACATACACACACACACATACACACACACACACATCACATCACACACATATACACACACACATACACACACATACACACACAAACACATATTATATTGTGTTGTGTTGTCTTATATTGTCTTGCTAAGCTCAAAAAGTAGCTCAAATGTGACCTTGTAATATTCCCCTCCAATCATCCTAATAGATCAGAATCAGAACGGTTTCATTCCCTTATGAGTGAACAGGTTCACATCATTAGGAAATTGATCTGGCATTTGGTGCTACCATAAAACAACTATACAGAAAGATAAACTGAGTTATAAACCCGGAGATGCATGAGGAAGAGGAGACATGCTGACTTTTATGTTGATTGGATGACTCAGTGTGTCTCTGTGTCAGCCCTGAGACTAGCTGCCAAAAATCCAGGGTGTATAGTTTGCCTAAAGTCCATAATTTCTTTGACGGATATGATTAATGATTTATGTATTTTCTGAGTTTGTCTTTAGAACATGAGACTAATCAATGAAACTCTTTACCACTGTTTACCCAAAGGATGGAAATCTGAATGATTTTATTGACCCATGTTTATTCTCTTTATTTGATTTTTAGTCAGTTTTGTTGATTTTGATTAATTACTGATGAGGACATGTCTTTCCTGTGTTATGGTGTGTTCTCTCCAGCTTTCCCCCACAATTCATGCATGTTGGTATGGATAAATGGTGAATCTAAAATTAGCTCTAATAGTGAATGAATGTGAGCGTGAATGGTTGTCTGTATATCTGTATGTCTCTCAGTGAACGCCCGGCCTAAGGCTCATAGATGTTAACATTTGTCAGCTCAGATGGGTGTCAGAGAGTCAACCATAAAGCGCAGAGGCATCGATCGATCGGCTTCGAGTTGAAGTGCATGAGGTAAAGGGCACTTAGAGATGAAAGGGAGCCAAAAGATTTGAGGTTACGAGGTAAGGATGGAGGAGAGGGGCTGAGGAGGCAGGAGCCAGTGGTCTAGTGAGGATCTGAGGCTGGAGACTTGAAAGAGCATCCTGAAAGAGTGGAGTTGGAGAAACGTTCAGGGTGAAACAGAGTTCAGTTAGTTTTAGGATTAGGATGTAATATTTTTCTCATGTGGAAGATCAAGTGTGGGAACTATTGGATCCAAGGCAAAATGTATCTGTGTTCAAGATTGAGATATATAACAAGATATATTCACACAATTCTCACATGGTCGGAGCCTATCTCAGCAATTATGGGTCGTAGATGAGGTACTTCTTGAACAGGGGTCAGTTACTCGCAGGGCTGACACAAAAACATACATATAGAGACAACCATTCACTATAGAGCCAATTTAGAGTCACCAGTTTTTCTTACATGAACGTTTTTGGATGGAGGGAAGGAGTTGCAAAGGGAATCCACAGTAACACAAAGAGAACACACAGACACCATGCACTTTCTGTTCTATTTTTTAATGAGTACAATCAATAACGATGTGTTGTGATGATGTATTTGAGGTCACCCTTAGACAGAAAATGGAGAGAGCAAAGGTTTTGAGTGTCTGAACATGAGGTATTTGGCCAGCAGCAGAAATGACAGGCAGCTGAGAGTTATTTAATTAGCTATCACTAATAGAAACAAGCTAACAATCTGAGATGGGACAAAGTGAAGAGGCATGGAGGGCAGTTAAAGAGATGTAATCAGGTGAACGTTAAAGAAAGAATATACTGGTCACTATATTAAACGTTGAGCTCATGTCACAGGCTCTCTCTGTGCAGACCTCTTTGCATAAGAGCATGAGAAAGGCCAAGCTTATTGTTTATTTGCATTTCTCAGCAAATTAACTCATTATCTGAAGATTGCACACAACATAATTCAACCTAACATAAAAGTTTATTACAAACAAAATGGAGTGCTCTTTTATTACAGTCATTACAGCGGCCTTGTAAACTGATCAGACGGAGCACAAATTTGCATCTCGCAGAATTTTCCTATTTTTGGTCGGTGTTTCATTTTCATCTTTTTAAACCTTTTCCTGAACAATTGCAGCTACCCTTAAAGGTGTAGTCCCTAAGTTTCCCAAAATAAAATGAAGTAAAACTCAACTACTATTGGTCAAAGTGGTAACCCACAAAATCGGATCTGATGTTGCTGTATAGGCCAGGGGAGGAAGATCATGAGAAATAATCTACTTATCACAGGACAGGGTCAGATAATAATAATAAAAAAAAAAATAATAATAATAATCATAATACATAGGTTTTTTTATAGCACTTTATTAGGACACTCAAAGACGCTTTACATGTTTTGTAATATTCATTCACTCCACAGTCACATCTGATGGTGGTAAGCTATGTAGCCACAGCTGCCCTGGGGCACACTGACGGAAGCGTGGCTGCCAGTTTGCACCTACGGCCCCTCCGACCACCACTGAACACCAATCACACAACCACATTCATTCATAGGCAATGTGGGTTACGCGTCTTGCCCAGGGACAATACGACAGTGTGTGCTTGGACGGGGACTCGAACCACCAACCCTCGACGAGCACCTACCCACTGCATGATTTCGCTGGAATTGTTACAGTAAAAATTGTGGGGAACAGTGAGGAGCAGCACATAAGTTAACGCATTGTAAAACACAATAACAATCTTCACAGGTTAGCAGAGGATCATAACGTCCCACCCTGGTACAATCTCATGTCACCATATCGCACACCCCATTGCTATAGCTAAAGTAGTGCTGTGCCATATTCTGTTGCAGTTGTGTAAACATGTCATTTTCAGTGAGGGATATAAAACAGTCAAATTGCATTTCTGAAACAACTTACAGCATCCATGTCTCTAGACAATTCAAAAAGCAAGGCAATGGTCTCCCCAGCAGCAATCCTCATGTTGACATCCTCACTCTCCAAAAGTCCTGGTAGTTTTAGCATGTGCCTGGAAAAAAATTGCATTGTTAAATTAAGATTCAAACTGTACATTTTGAGCAGAACATGCATGTCTAATGTTATAAAGTCTTACTTGCGCATGATGTCCTTGAGCTGGGTCCCTGTGCAGATGGTGAGCAGCAGGGCCCAGGACAGCAGAGCATTGGTGTGGAGCTGACTCGTCTGCGGATTGACTGAAGGAAAGGTACCGTCGCCTTTTGCATACGACCGAGTGAACAGGCTCTCGAAGCACTCCATAGTGGCACCCACATCCTAACGCACAAACAAGTACCCTTCAAGGTTTGTAAACCACAAACCAGTATCAGCAACAATACATATCCTAAGGCTGTTTAACTTAACATTTGTGTTGTCAACAGCCCTGGCAGCAAAACTCAAGCTAAGACAGTGTCACAGCTGATAATGAGACATCCCACTGACAGGAATTACAGAATAAAGACTAAAACTACTTGCCCTCAAGCTTAGAGGTGTCAACCACAAACTGCATACAGAAAAGACTTACCAAAACATCATCTTCTGCCACTAAAGTACAAAGTCCCAAGCTTGTCGCCACCTATTAAATAAAGAGAAGCGTTTTAAAGCAAACATGAACAAAAAACATTGTCTGTTAAAATAATTACGCATTTTGCTTCTTTAACGTCACCATGAAGTACTCACTGCCTGCCTGGCTTGGATATTAGCTGATCCATCTGCCAAGATGGTTTTGAAGATGGGTTTAAGGGTTTTCAACACCTCCTCACTCTCGATCCCCGAGCCCAGCTGGATGCAGAGGAGGCACGCTAAAGAAGCCGCTGCCCGCTGCTCCTCGCCTTTTCCTAAAACAGGAAATGCATTTTCAGAATACTTTTTAATGGCTAGGGAAAAGTGTATAATGATTATGTCTCAACACAAGTTAAACAGTTGTGAATCTTTTTGCAGTTACCTTTCTTGAGGCATCGCTCAATGCTGTCTGTGATGGTCATCCTTCTCTCAGAGATAAACTCATATAGGATCCGGTTGGCCATGGCCGTCTTCAACCCGTCCAGTGCCCCCTGTCTGGTCTTGGCACTAAAGCAACAGCAAATTAATTATTAATGCGCCATTAATGTAATGGTACAGTGTTCAGTCCAGCCTTTCAGCAGTTTATTTTTAGCATGCCTAAAAACTGCCCATTTGGTTAGAGTTGCTTGGCTACAGCTAGACGTGTTGAGTAGTTTACACATGAAGGGTGCATGCAGAGAATGTGTCTGCGACCCATTGATATTTTTACCTCTTATCCACAGTGCTGTCGATAAACCCCTTCAGCTTGTACTGAAAGTCTTCCTGGGCCGCATCCTCGCTGACCTCACCACCTGTAAAGACAAAAAAAAAAAAAAAAAAAGTTGATATTTCTGCAATAAACATTTTGAAGAAAGAAATTATACAATATGCCAAGAATGAAAGTAGTCAGTCATGAAATTCAAAACATACCCTCATCTGCTACACTGGTGGTGTCACTAAAGCTGCTGCAATGACTGAGCGTCTCAATGGAGGCGTCCTCATCACTGAAGGGCTGCACATTCCCATGCTGCCCTCCTGGAGAAAGGAAAAAAAAACAATTAAATCAAAATCCATTAGCAAAGTGCAGAACTACTAGCTGCAACTATTATGAAACCATAGACCCTTACAGGTGCTAGAGCAACAGAAAAGATTAGATAACAGAATCATAACCTTTGCACGCCTGTTACGGTCAGTACTTTTACTATCTAATGTGAAAACGCCATGCTGCCGGTAAGAAGAGTCAAGGGCGAACCACAGGCGGGATATGTAAATGTGACATGCTACTCAGGTCGAAGAGACACGGGTCAGCAAAAGCATGTCAACGTGACAAGTATTTTATCACTCAAAACACACCCCAGCCGTCATAGTAGGGAATGACATATACCAGCAAGGCATGGTTCATTAAGTAAAGTACATTGACAATGCCACTGTATACCATGTATGCGGTTTCTTTTATCCCGTTCGAATTACTAGTTGTTTATCCACTCTATAGTAAATAAAAGATTAACCATTTGGAGGGTGTAAAAAATGTACAATTGTAAATTAATGTTACACTAATAGCCACAGGTTAGACAGTAAACTACTGTACTGTAATAACACATATAAAAGCCAATGGCAGTCTTTGTTTCAGTTCACCAAAAGCCTAGCGAGGATGTAGGATTCAAAGTCCATAACAAGGTGGGGGCTGGGTATAAGGGCTTTTGTTTGTAGTTCCATCTTAAATGCATGGTTTTGACGTTTTAAACTACATTAAAGTGTCCTCAATACACCTCTATAGTCTTTGTTCGACTGTCAAAACCTAAAATGTAGCCAACAATGACAGCTGAAGTAAATATGTAAACAATGGGGTAAAGCGTGCATTTGGTAGTGTTTGGTGTCGTTTGCTCGGATGAAAAGGCGCCCATTTATGGAAGTCAGCTGTTGACGTGGACCGGTTTTCCGCCAGCTGATTTCGGAGAACCGGGCGGCGCCTTTTCCTCCCTCCTCGCATCTGATGGCCCAGATATCGGACTTTAGGAGTAAATCTATTGGCAATAATAATCAATATCTAAATGAGATTACCTAACTTGGTCACTAGTTTGACGTCAGCGGGCTAAAGCTGTCCCAAGCAAAGCTATAGAGCAACCCACGATATATTCATTAAAATGACATCGCTAGGATAGTTATAGTAGTCAAAACTCACGTCAGATATGTACAAAAACATTAGAGATGTGACTATATAAAAGGCGTATACGTAAACATGCTAACAAGCGTGTTTGACAGAAGCACGATGCCATTTCCCCGTCCATTTTAAACCAAAAGCTTATGATGCCATCCTATATGTCAACAAGAAAATATTAATGTTTGTCTTCGTAATAGTGGATGTCAGTTATGTACAGCAAAAAATATAGCGGCACGTTTTCCCACCAACTGCACTGCTTTGTGTAACGACACCTAGCTAGGTTTGAGTTGTTTTTTTTCCACCTACCAATCTCTGACGTTTGTGTAGTCCAAACTGTAAGCACGTTACGCTCCACTCAATGGGGCGTCAACTCCAAAAGAACTACAACAACCATGAGGCGCGAGAGGAGCCTAAACTAGGCCGTAAGCGCTGTAGCCGCCACTCACGCTGACTTACCCCTGCTATTCTTCTTCTTGTTCCGTGGCATTTTGCGCAGTTTAGACTAAAACTTTGATCCAAAATCAGCCAATACACGACCAGCCTTTAATATATTGTCTCGTAAAATGAAAATATTCCCGTGGCACAGTAGATAAAAAGGAGGAGAAAGCGATCTTGGAGAAAGACTGTCGGCCGAGACGATACATTTTCCCTCAAAAACCAGGGCTGCTAAGGAACAGCGCTGCTCGCACTATTTATACCGGCAGACATGTCACGAGGAGGTTTCCCGGCATCTCTGGCCAATCCGGGAACAGGAACTGCACGTCGCGTGTTTTCGCTCATGCCGCAGTTAACCAGAAACATGTTTTTTACTCAGATAATATCAATACAGCAAAGTATGCCGGCACACGCCAACTAGAGTTCCCATCGATTGAAAAAGAGACTATGGTGGGGACCCTCTATAGTCTAATGTCCTTAAAATTAAATAGTATAGAATATGCCTGGATTTTTTGTTGTTTGTTAGGCTATCAATCATAGGCATTTAAAACGGATTAAGATAAGATAATACGCTTTATTTCATTGCACAAAGGTAATCAAAATGAAATGACTCAACTAATCAGTGTAAAGTCATGAGTCAGTCCGTCAGTGTGTAATTATGGTTGCCTACATAAAGCTGTTTTAAAGTCTGGGGCAGGAGGGCAAATAGTTGTTATGAGTGAATACTGATGAATTTATTTGGCCCAGCCAACAGAGGTGGGTAGAGTAGCCATCATTTTACGTTAAGTAAGTTAAGTACCATTACTTCAAAATAAAATGACTCATGTAAAAGTAAAAAGTACTCATTCACATAATTACTGGAGTAAGAGTAGATACTGTACTGAGTAAGTGTTTCAGGGTAATTTCTGATTATTTGTTTAATTTTGTTGTAATTGGGCAAAATAATAATAATAATAATAAACTGATTTCAATATATTTTTTTAAAAACCTAAAAAAATAAATTCTATTTTAAAAAATGAAGGCACAGAGAACAAAATTTCCACATCATATTTTTCACATAAAGCTGTGTCCATGACACACAGAGGTGGGTAAAAGTACTTTCAAGTAAGAGTACAGTTATTCAAAATCTTATTACTCAAGTAAAAGTAAAATTATTGTGCAGTAAAGCTACTCTATGGAGTACAATTTATTTAAAAGGTTACTCAAGTAAATGTAACTGAGTACTACCCACCTCTCCCAGCCAATAATTGTTTCTGCTGATGTGATGACATTCTGTCAGCAGTAGTCGCACCCAGCATACCACACATTTAAGCAGTACACAAAACACCACACATTTATGCAGTACACAAAATACCACACATTTATGCAGTACGCAAAATACCACACATTTATGCAGTACACAAAATACCACACATTTATGCAGTACACAAAATACACTTCCCATCAGGTTGTTTTTGCACTGTAGTCTTTGCTGAGCCCTTTTCACAATTGCTGTGGTGTTTTCAGTCCATGTGAGGTCTTGGAACATTTAAGTGAAATGTTTTTATGGATTTGTGTAGGGTGGTTTGTGTCCCAGACTCAGAAGGATGCCACAATAGATCCTATTAATAAACTAGAAAGACCTCGGAGAGCACAAACCTCTACCAAGGCAGCTCAGTTCCACAGATCACTCCAAAAATGTAATCAACAGTGTTCAATCAATCAGTTGCTTCTTGTTTCATTCCTGACCTTGAAAATGTCATCCAAATCTGTTAGTTTTTGCTCACACACATTCTAGCTAGCCGACACAGGAGCTCTCCAAGTCCAGCCTGCAGGTCCTCCCCATGTTACTGTGGATTCTTCATCCACCGTCAAAAGACAAGTGAATTAGTGACTCTAAATTGCCCTTGTTAATGAATGTGAGAGTGAATTGAGAATGGATGTCTGTCAGTGTTAAGTGTCAGCCGTGCAAACGTTCACAGTATATCCTGGTCTATGCATGAGTCCCTGAGATAGAGTCCAGGCACCCGCAGCTCCTATTGACAACCACTTAAGCGGCAGAAGAAGATGAATAAAGTAGATTTCAGGCAGTAAATGTTTGTGGTAAATGCTTGAGTCAGACAAAACTGATGTTATGCCTCCATGATCTATCTAATCACTATCATCAATCACCAAAATCATTGCAGCTTCATTGCAACATTGCCATCGGGTGTTTGTGAACACTAGTACCCAAAACTATTTACAAAATGTGCTGCAAACTGTAGGCCTATTTGGGCAGAGTGTAACATTATATTAAGAGAGATACAATAATGATAAGACCAGTGATGTTAGATTTAGCATCTTTCAATTTTCTGATACAGTACTGTGTATAAAGTTACAATCTCAGTACCCATTACCACTTAACTGACTAAATACAGAAGGTCCCACAAATGTTTATTGTAGCATTGTAGCGCCTTTAATATGCAAACCAGAAATGGCACATCTTCAAACTTCTGATGGCTTTTTTTAAACTTAAATTGTATGTCCTGGATTACTAAGAGACACAGACCAGATGCCATAGCATTATAGTGGGATTGCTGATCTATGTGTTGTATGGTCTATTACCTACCTACCACACTACTCTTTTATACAAATAGGCTACAATAAGACACATTTCAGAGATTGGATGATCATCTGGATAAACCCAGTATTGTTTTACTCCTGTTTGGAATCAGGACAAATATTTCCCAGATATTTCTCCAAGTTCAGCAGGTTTTTAGTTAAACTGTAGCTTGAGTGTAAGTCTGGTAAAGTGAAAATGGTTCACCCAGGTGCTCTTCAGGTTAGGGATCACACTGACTTTGAAAAGACAGAAAGACTGAGGCACTCAATGGGTGTAGCATAAGTTAAAAGCCTTTATTTCTGCATGGCTATATAGTTCAAACACACCAATGTGTTTCAGCCACAGTATGACATACTGTTGCCCCAAAGAAGGCTTTTTAACATGTTATGCAGGGGTGGGCAAACCTCTTGACTCCAAGGCCACCTGGGGTTTTAAATGTGCCAAGTGGGTCAGCTGATATTGTATTCTTTGTAAATTACATAAAGACATACAGCCTTCGATCAGACCTCAGTGAAAAATATGTCCAGTTGACTGGTTACTGCAGGTTATAACAACGTGAGTGATCAATTGGCAATATTTTATCATTTAAAAAAATGGGAAAATGCTTGGCGGGCCGGATTAAAAAGCCCAAAGGGCCGCATGTGGCCCCCGGGCCGCAGTTTGCCCACCCCTGTGCTGTCCCCACTGAGTGCCTCAGTCTTTTTGTCTTTTGTCAGCTGGTTCTTACTCTGCAAATACACAAGTGGAAAATTCAAACAGATGCTGGAGTTCCCTTGGTCCAAGTGTAGCAGCGAGTCTTGGCAACCTCCAACTGACAGAGCCCAAAATGGAGTTTATCTTTTCACTTTTGGAAGAAGAACAAGCCATCTTATCATTGGATTTTGTTGCTTTACATTGTTTTTCTTTGTATATCTGTTGATTCAATGCCAGGAGACTTCATTGTTATCCTACTATTAGGCTTTGCAGAGTGTTCGATATTTTTTAGCCAGAAGATTAAGTCCATTGTTGTTCTCCAAAAAGCAGTGGCCTTGCAAAAGACACAATATAAGTTTTATCTTGTCCAAGTATAAATGGCATTGTCCTATAACAATGCCTCCTGTTTACCCCAAGAGCCTGGAGCAGTAGGTATTTTGCATTGTAAATAAAATCAATTCTTAGAGCTGAGCCTGCGTTTTCACAAATGCTTTGGATTAGTGTAGTCAGAGATTGTTTTTGTTGTTGTTTGTTGCTGGAGATTGAATCAGGGCAGAACCACAACAAACTGAATCCCTTTGAATGAAATAGCTGTGGATATCCATGCATTATGAATGTACAAAGCCTACAAAGTGGCATTACGTGTGTAGTTATTGTTCTAGTTTCACAGTGTTTGAATATATGAGATTGCATTCTTTATCCTCAACATTGGTGAGGCAAAAAATGTAATAATTCAAGGGGACTAGTGAACCATATTCATAAATAGACCCAAAGATGCTCAACATGGTAAGGCACAGATGCATGCGTGCTAAAATCTTTTATCTTTGTACTTTTTTTGTTTTTGTTTTTAAATAAGATAAAGCCAGTAAATTTCATGGCAAAAACATATATTTTTCTCTTTGTAAAAACTCAAGGGTTAGAGCATATGATTAGTAACTAAATCAAGTAACAACATAAACACTCCCGGACCACCTGGACTTTTTACCCAAAAAGTTGCTCTCGGTGTAGTCTAGCCCAACAGGATTACTTTGTTTTATATTGTATCTTTATGTAACAAAACATTTTAAAAGAAAGTGTGTGGTACTTTCAGGCTATAGCTTCTGAGGCTGTAATGGGTTTCATTTTGAACCTGTCTGACAATCCTCCTCTGAACTCACTCACTGGCATCACTTTTTTTCAACAGAAATGACAGTCATGCCTTACAAAAGCAAGTCCATCCAACACCCACAACAACCAACATCCTTTCAAGTCTATCTTTATTCTTCAATCTGATTCTCATTTTGAACTTCCAAATGTGAACTAGTATTTTCATTAATAAACTGTGAACGGGTGCCATAAGATAGTTCATGTGTGTTGTTGATATCAGACCAGATCAAATGTATCTCTGTATATATTATTAATTTTGTGTTAATGCATTTGTTTAATTTATTATTCGTATATACAAACATATGGAGAAATACCCATACTTGTCACTGTATACACAAATGCTGTATTGGTGTCCGCCTCTAGATTCCACTACAAACTTGGGCACTAGGGGGAGCCATTCTGTATAAAATTCAAAGGGCACTCTTGACAGAAATTCCCACTGATGTTTTTTGATGCATTATTTATTGAGTCAGCGAACTGTGCTCACCACTGAACCATGTGTCGATTTAAGTGTTTAATGTTCTGAAGCGGGAAATGCAACTATTAAATAACTAAACCAGTGTGATGACTGTAGTTGTAATATTTTGAAATGTACTTAAAATGAGATTACAGTTTTATCCAATAGGCTGTCTGTCTGTGTCCTGGGGAGCTTAGTCTAAACCAGCTTATAAAGAAGAGAGAAATCACCTGCCAATAAAACCAGTGCAAAACAGAGCAGCCCAGTCAGAGCTCACTCGAAATGCATGACACGTCGTATCAATGGGCACCAACCCTGACCAACCTAATACCAGAGGAATACAGATTACACCCATTATAACAGATCGGAGAGACCAGGAGAGCTGACAGCACATAATAGAACATTTCTGAATATTAATTCCACAGGCATTGCCACTGTTTTTAAATAATTCATATACTACATTGCCTGGAGCAAAATAGTGGGGCTGGATTGAGGGGGAAAGGTGTAAGCTGTAGTATTCTCTAGGTTCAATCAAAACAACATCAAAGACCAGGCACAGGTGAGCTTTCAAAGGAATCCAAATAATGTAGATTTTTCTATGTAAACATTTGTAAGTAAAGTGGTGGTAGTTCCTGGAAATAATATTGCATTTTATGTATGTCTTATTCTGTTAAGACATACACAAAACTACAATTAACTGGCCACTTTATATAATAGACTTATTTACCTGCTCATGATTTTAAATAGACTAATCACATCGCACATGCACATATTTTCAAGACAAACCAGCAGATCAAGTCAATGGAATGAAGACAGGTGATATAAGGCACTTTGGCATGATTGTTGGTGCCAGTGGAAACCATTGTTAGTATATTAGTACTTGAGAAGCTACTGGGATACTCCATATATCTTAACAGATAATGAAAAAAAAAATGCTTTGAGAGAACAGAAAGGCAACATTAGGATAGAAACATCAAATCAAGGTCTGCGGACGACCATATCTGAATAAACAAGATCACATGAAGCAGCTTACAGCAGCAGCAGACCATGCAGGGTGCCACTTTATATATATATCTAATAAAGTGGCAGGCGAGTATAAATGATCATAACATTACAATATTTTTGATTTAGTTGCCTTTAGTATGGAGGCTGTAAGGCACAATTTAAAGTGTGCATAATAATATAATTGGATTATTTGGCTCTTCACTTCACTTGGCCTGGCGCTATAGCATAATTACCATTTGTCATATATTTATCAAATACCCAGTCCTAATATAAATAACTCATGACAGATGCTGAAATTGGACCCGCATGCTCTTAATTACAAGCTGTTAGTCATTGGATGAATCCCATATAATTTCCACTCATTTTCTCATTTTAGCAGGGTTTAGCAGTTTATCAGAGAGCTCGCAATGACAGCAAGTCTAAGCTTCTGTCATTATAATTACCTCATCATCCCTGAAATGCATTTCTCTTTCTGTCTCATATTTTACAACTTCAATCTCAATCCATTAACCTTTTTAGGAGGCCCCTGAGAGCGCCAGTGAAGAGAGGGCCCTTTGTTCTTATGTTGTGCCACGCCGCACCCTCACCGAGATCCCCAACATGCCGTTTAATTGATCAAAGACCTGAAGAGAGAAATAACCGGGGGAAGGTCAGTGCAAAAGGCCTGCTCTGCTTTTATCTGAACTTCAAACCATCTAATCATCCAGACCAAGAGAAAAAGTTAGTCTTTGCGTTTGAATGCCTGTCTCACAAGAAACAGTAAACCTGCATTAAGGCCTGGACACTTTTGGAGGAAGATACACACTTTTTTTTGCATACATTTGAATTACATATTTCATTGATTTTGTCAAAGAATAAAAGGTATTTGATCACACTCTATTTCACATACAGCCCTTAACTACATTGTATCTACTTCATTAAGTACAATGTAATACACTGTGTAACAAACTGTAATAACAAGTAACTACACTGTATCTACCTCATTAAGTACAATGTAATACACTGTGTAATAAACTGTAATAACAAGTAACTACATTGTATCTACCTCCTTAAGTACAATGTAAAACACTGTGTAACAAACTGTAATAACAAATAACTACATTGTATCTACCTCATTAAGTACAATGTAATACACTGTGTAACAAACTGTAATAACAAGGAACTACACTGTATCTACCTCATTAAGTACAATGT
>JAVQKC010175061.1:0-15758 GCA_036025475.1 Philypnodon macrostomus
TACAACTTCACTATTCAAACTAAACAACATCACTATACAAACTATACAACATCACTATACAAACTATACAACATCACTATACAAACTATACAACATCACTATACAAACTATACAACATCACTATTCAAACTATACAACTTCACTATTCAAACTTTACAACTATCAAAGATCTGGTTTGGCAATCCCTAAACAGAGGAGTTAAAATAGTTATTGGTTTGTCAAATATGAACATCTACATTAGTAAACAATAATAATGTATTTACCCAACAATAATGTATTTACCCAATAATAATGTATTTACCCAATAATCATGTATAATGTATTTACCCAATAATAATTAATGTATTTACCCAATAATAATGTATTTACCCAATATAAAATAATATTAATCTTTGTTTTATAAGATATCCTTATACTGTGTGGAATACGCAGAACATATGCTTCAGATAAACATCTAATAAACTCATGATGCAGATGTTTCTCCCTTATATTGGAAGAATTCTATTGTAAGTAGAGATTTTTGAGGAACAAAATGCCACAAACTGACTCAAGCATTACATTTAAACACAACATTAAAAATGTCAGTCAAAAAGTCCCCAAAATGATCTGCCTGTTGCTTCTTTGTGTTTGGTCTTATAGCCTACTGTAGGTCTTCATGAATATTGAGTATTTTACTTATATTGCAAGTAACCCCGTCTATAATGATACCACATTTTATTTAATTCCAATCATAAGAGGCTCCTGAATTAAACACTACTGCATTTAAAACCATTCCAGCATAGGAAAGAGTATGGCTGTTTATACAAATGACCATCAAGCAGTGGCTGATGCATTTGTCTAATCCACATATTAAATTGTCCCATGTGGCCTTCAAGCCCCATGTTTAAACAATAACATTGCTCTGTTCAATGGCAATGAGTTGACCTCAGTTAGGAGCACATTGGTCCAGCACCGCCCCCTCAGGCTTCAAGGCCGATATGAGACCTGCACATGTAATAGACCTATCCGTAATAAAACCCTCTCCGCACAATCGAAAGAATTATTAAATGCAAATTACGAGTAAATCAAACCTGTTTTAATGCCGGTATCCGCAAGACAGCGGTCCCACTTCCTACCATACTCATCAGCCATGTTTTAGTCTCGGTAAACCACGTGAAGTATCGCGAGATATTTCAGAAGTCCTCAACATTAAAAAAAAAAAAAAAAAAAAAACATTCTAATTTAGTTCAAATTCATACATTATAATTAAGATATTTGAGATAGCTTACTAAAACGCAGCATTGACTATTGTATGCCAGGCTAAAAAATTATGCTTCAGGCGAGATTTTTGAACAAGCCCCCCAAGAAACATAACTCATGTGCTGTACTGTGTAGGTGTATTCTCATTAAATGCATTTTATATAAAAATGTTGGTTTTGTGCCTTTTTCGTGCCAAAAATTATGAAATTAAGAAATATGCTTAACGTGAATAGAAATGTTCTGAAGCTCTACAACAAACATAAAATGCACAACAAAGTAAGTACAACTGAAAAAGGTCCTATGAGCACTGCTATGAACGCTATCCTGAGTTGAAGTAGTCTGGATGAGTCTTTCTGATTCTTGTATTTGTGAATTTGTACTGCCCTCTCTCCGGCTGCATATTTTCTGCACCACTCCTCTCTTTCCATACTTGGCAATGACTTTTTTGCCTCCTCGCTATTGGCTGCTGCAGAGAAAGCCCCGAACTGACCCGGACATGTAACCCGGTGTTATGGCGAGATCTGTAACTGATTCAAAAAGTGACTATAGCTGGCACCGTCGCACATTTCTATCTATTTCTATATCTATTTTATTCAAATGATTGTTGATTGTTTTTGCAAATGTATGAACTTATTTGGGATTAATTTGAAATGTGTACGGATTGTAATGTGTACAGAGCTATTAAAAAACGTAATTTAGCCTATTTGTCTTCCAGTTGTTCTTGTAATATGCAGAGGGTGACTGGAGCCTATCCCAGCAAATATAGGTAGACGAGGTACAGGGTATCAAGGAAAGATCGTCGCAGGACTGACACAGAGACACGGGCAACATACAATTCAATTTATTTCACCATAGGAGCGGTTTATTTTAACCAATTCCCCTAACCCATGTCTTACATTGAACATTATTACATCATATAAAGGCTACATTCATTTTCCTAACTGGGCAACGCAAATTTCTGGTAAAATTTACATATTTTTGAAAAGTATTGCTGAAATACACAACAGCGCCCCCACGATCACAAATTTGGACAGGGCGCAGATCTGGGCGCAACCCCTGCTCTGTTTTGTGACTACAGCCTGCTTCCTGTAGCCTGGTTGAGGAAGTGGATTCCGCTGACAGGGCTGGGCTCACTGAGGGAGAGGCGAATAAAACATCTACACAGGGAAACTATAAAGAACAAAAAACGGAGTAGCCCGTTCAGTCACATTAGAGTTTAGGATTACTGTCATCGGTGAAATCTCGCTCCCTTGACCCGCAGAGACAGCCCCAGACCGCCGCAGACATGGTAAGGGCCGCGCAGACGGGGCAGGAGGGTTTGGTGGGGCTGTCGGCTAATGCTAACAGGCTAGGTGCTAAGTTAGGCTAAGCAGTAACCTGAGAAGACGGGGGTCAGCAGCAGGGTATCCAAGTATATTAATTACCCCCAAGTATCTACTCTGCACTTCCCGCAAAAGATGTGCGCAATGGACACGTACGAATTTGATTTATGGATAAAGCAGCAGCTAGTTTGTCACAGCTAAGTTAGCTAGGCGCTAGCAGTTAGCCAGCTAGTTGTTCTTTGCACACAAAGTTAGCACAGGATGTTTTGAGTTTGACACAAGTTTATGGGGGCGTATTGGCAATGGGTCCCAATTTAACGCACGCTCATACACATGGTCTCCCTGCACCTTCACGCACCCACGGGCTATAATAGTCCAGCGTCGGGTGCCAGAAGCTAAAATAAGACTTCTTGCTTGCTCCTGCTCCCATACATGACAAGCTGTCATTCTCCACTGTTTGTATTTTCTGCTGAATGCGCCTGTGTATTAAGGAATCTAATATTATCTTGCCAGAGTTCCTGCTTTGTCAGATTTGCTCATCTCGCAACCCAGCGTTTTTACCACAAAAACAAACAAAAATATTTTGCACATTGCCAATATGTGACGTGATCAGTTCCTGCAAAATGGAAGCACAATCTTGTATCTTTAGACTGTTTATAAACTTCTGAAGCAGTTTCCATTTGACTCTGTTGAAGCAGCTGGGCTCTCTCCACAGTCACCTTGTCTCTTCATCCGCACCTCATCCATCGGCTCAGACGGAGCTTCTCTAGTGTTTACACGGAGACAGGAGCACTACTAAACACTGTCAGAGTATGTAGGTGTTTGGACTAACAGACTGATTCATCAGCTGTTGTATGATCCACACAAGGCTTGTGCAGGCAACAAAAGTCTTGAGAAAACACAAAACTGCTTTAGAGCATGTTCAGGGTCAGTATGATAGATACTATACAAAATTTCTGATATTGTTTGATCATATTATGATTTATGGGGCCCTGTTTGTGGGAGTATTTGTAACTGCCACTAAATGTGTGGCAAAAAATTCTTGCTGGAAAATGAGTTTTAGAAGTTTTATATAAAAGTTGCATATCCCATTAATAAACATTGTTGTTGTTTGAGCATGATTTTCTAAAAAAGCTGGTGAAGTATAACCCCACTGCCATTATAAACCTGGACAGTTTGAGTTTTCATGTTGAGGCTGGCTCCACCGCTCTTCACCAGTATCCCTCAAGTTACTGCATATTTCTGGAACAGACGCCTCAGGGGGACACTAATTGGCAGTCCCCTTCCATTTTGGGTCTTTTATATAGTCTTCGAGCATACATTCATAGACCAGGGTCAATGTTGAGAAAGTTAGGTCGTGTTTTATGATGTTATTTGGAACATGTTTCTTTAAACATTTAGTTAATATTAGTGTTTCATTGTAATTTGAATCATATCACAGAGAAATGTTTTCCGTCACACTTCTGTTAAGTATTCACATGACATATCATGGGTGTATTCAGCTGAAAATTAAGTGGGTGGCATGCATATATCCACTGATCTGCATTATTAATTCTTTTAACACATGGGTGGTTATATAGTCATATTACAGTTGTCTAAAGTGACTTCTTCATTTGGTCTTTATAAAAAGGCCTCTGAGCTGAGAGTGGTTGTGTTTTAAGTCAAAACATTGGTTTCAAACACACTTTTTGAATCGGTATTGGTTAACTTCATATTCTTTGTGTTTTCAGTCTGATCAGCTCGACTGTGCCCTGGACCTGATGAGGCGTCTGCCTCCTCAGCAGATCGAGAAGAACCTCAGTGACCTCATTGACCTGGTGAGTTAGGATTAGAAATCTAGATCTAAACAACACCTTAACTCCGTGATATCAGTGCCATTGTCAGAGAAATGCAAAGTGACCGCACCTCAAACTGTTATTGCCTGATGAATACACAATTTAGGTAAATTAATGATTAATTTACTTTATCTTTACCAATATTTCAACATAACCCAACTTTTAGAGAAAAAACTATTTTTTTATTATGTGCCTGTCTGTTTCGGGTTTACCCCCTGCCCGGGCACCCACCTGTTCACCTTCCTCCTGTTTTGTTTTCATTTGTTCCTGAACATCATCACATCTGTCAGTTACTTCCACATTAGGACTCTTTTGGGACTTATTTTTAGAAACTCTAAAGTGACTTTCATCTACAAAAAACTGCTGAGTTTTTTTCTTAAAATATAATGACAAAAAATAAATTACTAACTTAAGAAAGCTGTTAATGTCATAAGCCTTTATAAACTGTTAATGTCATAAGCCTTTATACACTGTTAATGTCATAAGCCTTTATAAACTGTTAATGTCATAAGCCTTTATACACTGTTAATGTCATAAGCCTTTATACACTGTTAATGTCATAAGCCTTTATACACTGTTTAATGTCATAAGCCTTTATACACTGTTAATGTCATAAGCCTTTATACACTGTTAATGTCATAAGCCTTTATACACTGTTAATGTCATAAGCCTTTATACACGAGTCTTTGAATTGCATAATATGAACTTTAATCATTTGAGCTCAACTGTATCCATCCAAAACTGTTAAAAGCAACCTGTTGTCTGGTCCACTATGTGAGGAAGATTACACAAATTGACTGAAGATTATATTTTGCTCTGTTCTTAACCAGGTGCCGTCGTTGTGTGAGGATCTGCTCTCCTCCGTGGACCAGCCCCTGAAGATCGCCAGAGATAAACACGTTGGGAAAGACTACCTACTCTGTGACTACAACCGAGATGGTGACTCCTACAGGTAAAAGAGTACAACTGCATCTAGGGGTGTTTGATATCGTGATATAACGTTATAACTATCTGCTAATCTGGGAAGATCATCACATTGAATCATGCTATAGTGCATTCATGTATGCTCTGCTGTTCACAGTCACTAATTAATATTAAATATTATGAGGAACACTGGATTCGATGTACATTGAATTTTAATTTCAAAAGGTTTTGTGAAGACATGGATAGCAGTAGACTTATGTGTAAAACATAAAATACAAAGTGTGAGCTGTGATTTAATATAAGGAAACACTAACAAGCTATTCACCAAAAAGCTGTGCAATAACCTGCCAAAATGTTGCGATATTTCCTCCAGTTGATTTGTAACAAGATTCAGCCCAATCAGACCTTTCCAAGATCCTTAACTATTGCTTTATATTGTTATCTGTTAGATCCCCGTGGAGTAATAAGTACGAGCCTCCCATTGAAGATGGTGCAATGCCTTCAGCCCGCCTGAGGAAACTGGAGGTGGAGGCCAACAACGCCTTTGACCAGTACAGAGATCTGTGAGTGTCCAGGCTTTTTTTGTGATTTATGAGATTCAACGTCAACATGGGGTTTTTAAGTAATAAATATTTGTGTTGTTTTATAGGTACTTTGAGGGTGGTGTCTCCTCTGTGTACCTCTGGGATTTGGAGCATGGTTTTGCTGGAGTTATTCTCATTAAGAAGGCTGGCGACGGATCCAAGAAGATTAAAGGATGCTGGGACTCCATCCATGTGGTGGAGGTGCAGGTGGGAATGAACTATTACAAGAGCGTTTTGCGAAATGTCTCGTGTTTTAGTCAAGTGAACCTTTCAAACATGGGCTCAAAACAGCATAAATAATTATCTACAGGGTTCATACAGGTGCTGAAATCCTTGAAAATGCTTTAAGTTTAGCCACGCGTTTTCAAGGTTTGGAAAGTGCTTGAATTTTTAATAAAGGTCTGCACCAAGTCCACACTAAAGTCCAGAGAATTTAGTGACATATATATTCACCGGGGGGGTGCCATACCCATACAACGCCGTCAGTGGTCCAGTTGTATGGTGCTTGAAAACACCTGAAAATAGAACTTGAAAGTGCTTGAAAAGTCCTTGAATTTCATCTTTAAAAAGTTGTAAAGCCATGTAGCTATAACTTCAAAGCCAGAACTGTATATAATCACATATTACTTGTTTCTTTACTGACCCCTTGTGGATATTAACAGTATGACACCAAATACTAACTCTTGGCCCAAAAATGTAAATGTAGGTAGAGCTAGCAAAAATGGCACACTGATTATACACTGCAGTGTCTATTGAGTGCACATTATCAATATTTTTCTCTGCTTTGTTTCTGCTATTTTCACAGGAGAAGTCAAGTGGCCGTACCGCTCATTACAAACTCACCTCCACCGTCATGCTGTGGCTCCAGACGAACAAGGCCACCTCTGGAACCATGAACCTGGGCGGGAGCCTCACACGACAGGTTCAGTCTCGCACTATTGTATCACCACCAGCTTTAGCCTTTAGACCGTCTTTTAAAAGTTTGATCCTTATTTCAGATGGAAAAAGATGAAACAGTCGGAGAATCCTCACCTCACATCGCAAACATCGGCCGCCTTGTTGAAGTTAGTTTCATTTTGGGGATTGTTCACATAAAACAGGTGATTTTTTCCCATCCAGTTAATTACATAAACATTTTGTCTTTAAGGACATGGAGAACAAGATCCGCTCTACACTGAATGAAATTTACTTTGGGAAGACCAAAGACATCGTCAATGGCTTAAGGTACGGTTCATTTTGTTTTGTCTCACCAAATATGACTGCTCTCACTTACAGGACCCCAGCTGATAGGCCAGTTTGCCCCTGTTACTGCCTCTGTAGTTTTTCTAGATTTCTTGACCTTTACCCTTTGACCCCCTTCTTTCCTTTCTTTATTTTCTTTTGCCCTGCTTCTTTTTTATCCATGTCTATCTTTCCTCTGACCCTCCCACATGCCTCTCCAGATCTATTGAGTCTTTGCCCGATAACCAAAAGTACAGGCAGCTCCAGAAGGAACTGTCTCAGGTCCTGACCCAGCGTCAGATCTTCATTGACTAGTTTCAGAGGTACCACCGGTTATGAAGAGACTTGGAGTTTTGTGTGTGAATAATAACAAACCTAATCTCTCACACCACTGAATATTTTGATTTCATTTTATAGGAAGTATTTCAAACACAAACAAGATAAAAAAGACAACAATGAGGAAGTAATAAGTGAAGTAATTACATTTCAATAATCACGTTGCAGTTATGATAATATAGATTTTGATGTAGTTATTCATTAAAGAATTATGGATTAGATTATATATTTTTGACCCAAACAAGCCAGTATTGTCTTAATATTTCGATCTTGAGAAATGTACAAAATGAATGTGCCTGGTTTGATGCATGATTGATAACCCCATTTTGAAGTAGTAGCCTGATCTTACTGCTGAAAGTGCACCTTGAGACATACTTAATAAATGCATTGTTATTGGTGTTTCCTAACATATGTTTCAGCATATGGTGACTTTCAAAAGTGGATTCACCGCATGCATGCATTTTCTATTTAATCTCGTCCTCACAGGAGCGTTCAGCAACTGGCCAACAAGACAATGCAGGAAACTCTGGCGAAAGAGCTGATAGGGGCACTCAAGAACAGGCAGACGACTTAAAGACGCCTCCCTGTTCCTCGTCTGTTTCTCAGCCAATGTTTCTGTTCGTCATCTCCCTCCATGTCTGTTTCAGTGCTGCACTCTGGTTTATTTGTGGGAAAAAAGGAGAAAAAATGCATAGCTTTTTATTTGTTTTGTTTTTGTTTTGTTTTCATTAATTTGTTGCCACGAAGCCATTCACTCACTCTTCTGTCTTCCCTCTCAACTGTCGCCCACATGTTATAAAGATAGTATTACAATGGTTTATGATAATCTTGCAGTCTGAGGGTCAATGTAGTTTTAATAATCCCCTGTTTATGTGAGCCTGTCATGGGCTACAGTTAAACGTGTATCACCTGGAGATGGACTGTTTTATTCACATTGTGTAAATCCAACTCGTTCAGCGCAAACTCTTGTCACTAATGTCTTTATCGGGGGTCACTGTTTGTCTTTATGTCTCTGTGGAAACCCTTTGTTTCCATTTTGGAGGGGAATCTATTATGTTTTCTGTTATTATTTTGTAAAGCTTATGATTGATATTGTATTAGAGCCTCCAGCAACAATAAAAACTGTAAAAGATATGTGTATGTTCATTGTCTAATGGCTCTGCAACAGAACATCTTGAATAATAATTAACAGCGTTTAGACTGAAATATTAGGTGCTGCTTATTACCACTCAACACTAGATAAATGAATTATGTGCAGAGCTGCTGGGAGGAAAAGCAATGATGTCGACTGCACAAAGAAATGGTAACACAATTAGCGATAGAGTGGAAGACTGTTTGATATAGCATGTCTGGATGCTTCCTTCTGTTGTCATCCAGACAAAAAACAACCACTTTGTTCAAAGAAGAAGAGTTAATTAGCAGATGAGTGGTAATTTTATGTGATTAAGCTGATTGAATTGACCGTTTCAGACAAAGATTTTCCAGTACTGCAAAATGATGAGTGATTGTACTGCAGAAAATATAAAAACAGCCAAATAAATGTTTGTTTTGTAGCATTTTGAAGAAGCTGCCTGATCTTGTGCACCTTGGGTCTAACTATTAATGTATGGTTTTGTGTGTTTCATAACATTTTCTACATACCATCCTTAGTGCCTCATTGGGAGTTGCTTCTGTTTTCTTTAGTCTTCCTCAAACTCTTCTCCTCTTCACAGGAGCGTTCAACCTCTGGCCGACAAGTTCATGCAGCCATCTTTGAAGAACGACTTGATGGAGGCTCTCCGGCAAAGACAGCAGCCCTAAACGTCCACACGTCTCATTCAATCAATGTTTCTGTTTTTTTATGTCTGTCTCAGTGTCTCACTCTGGTTTGTTTGTGGTAAAGAAAGGAGAAAAAATGCTTCAACGGTTTTGCAGTTTGATACTTGTAATTTTGACAATCCTTGCTGCTGCATCTAAGGACACGAAACACTCTACAGACAGTGAATCTGTTGTCGTCACATACATCTATATGTTTGCCTATAGCACCCTCTAATATATTTGTACTCAATCCTAACTAACAGTGTATCTTCTAGTCTGCTTGTAAAATAGTGCAGAAGTCTTCCTTTGAAGTGAATGGACTGTTTTACTGTTTAAAGTCAGACTCAATTCAACTCAAACTCTTGCCTTTATGGGGTAACACAATCTATTGCTTGGATTCTGTTTTTATTTTGTACAGCTTCTAACTGAAATTGTATTAGAGCCTCCAGCAACAATAAAAAAAATACAGGGAAATTATACTTGTATGATCTGCTTGTTGACAATTGGTTGTACATTGAAATAGTCATTTTAAAAGCATGTTTAAATGAACTAATTGTTGTATAGTGAAAAAGATCACATGCAGAGCTGGTGGGGAAAAGCACCTCCTATAGGTTATGTGTGCATCACCTGGACGACCACACGGCCAACTCAGAGAAATACAGGCAATCCAATTGAGACTAGACATCAGCTGAGCATGACAAAAGTTAACTTAACTATTTCTGGAGAGTTGCAAAAACTTTGTCAAAAGTTAGAATAATTAAGCTTCAAATCACTTCTCAAAACATTTCTATTGAAACTGGCTTTCCCCTCACTGAATAACTGATCTCTGTGTGTATGTTATGTTTGTCTGTGTGTGGTTTTCCTGTAAAGCGCTTTGGGTGTCTTGAAAAGCGCTATATAAATGGAAGTTCTTATTATTATTATTTATTATTTTTTTTAATTCTATCGAACTATTGGCTTTCTTGTGACGATTCATTCTGTCTTCCTATAACTATGTTGGTAGATTCTTTTTGATAAGGAGTGTTTTGTGTTACCTGCTTTACCAGTTTTGACTACTTCCTGTAGGGAATGCTTACGCCCCCTACTGTCTGATAAAACCACCTAAGCACTCTATAAGACACACGTCACAGGAACATCACATGACGCTTCTGAAAATGAAGTGGTCGAAACATGTAAAGCAGGTGAACAAAATGCTCCTGTCTTATCAAAAAGAATCTACCAATCAAAAATACGGGCTTCAGACTGGGTACACTATGGACAACAGGGGCAATTTAGACTGAATAATGTGCCTAGCATATGCATGTTTTTGGGCACAGGGTGGAAGCTGGGATACCTGGAGAGTAAAGAGGACTTGCAGACTCCACTAATAGAAATAGAAACACTCACTTGCCTGGACACGTACAGCACACGGACCGCACTCGTGTGAATGACCGCACGGAACCCGCTTCAGTGTGAATGAGGCGTCAGCCACTGTGAATCCTAAAAACTGTTACATTTCAATGTCTTATGAAATCTCAGTACCATTTATAGGCACATTACATTTGACTACTCAGAATAAAAGTGTTTGATATCAATGCAAATTAGAAGTTGTAATAGCCTAGCATGAGCCCGGCTGTACTTTATATTTCCCATTTTGCTTCTGACATAGTTCTGATGTCTTCATACTTTTCAAAGTCACCTAATTACATCTATCCAAAGTGTGCGGTGGACGGTCCATCTATTAATTAGCCTCCTACTGCGTTGATCTGAAAGTAGCTCCGAAGTACAATAGAGATGTTTAAAACTGGGAATTAACCACTTCAAAGCATCCTTTCATATAGTCAATGCATCCATTATTGCATGTCCATAGATGCTTCCAACACTGTCAAGAGCTAGAACATGTTCCATTTGAGCCCCGGGCAATGTCGGACCATCACAATCTGTCTAAACATTGTCTTTGTCTCCATGTCGTACCAACATCAAAATTGCCCTCCAGCACATTGCAGGTGGGCTAGTGGATCTCTTTTTTTTTATTCATATGAGGTCCCTAAGTTATAACTTTTAGTCATTAATCAAAAAACTGCACTACCTGATTTTTCTCTCAACACCAGAGAAAAAAAGAGACTTTGAGTCCCGTTGTTTTTGTTTTAGAGCAAGGAATGCAACTGTTTGGCGCATTGTCAACATCAGGAAGAGAAGATTGTGAGGATTTCAAAATATAACAATTTATTACCTTATTCAGAGCTATTTTTAGTTCAAAATATCAAAAGGAAACTCCAAAACACTGCTTGTTATTCTTAGGCTTCCTGGTTTGTGAACATGTACAAGGCAGTGTGTGCTCCATACGTGAGACAGTGGGAGGGGAGAAGAGAATGAGAGGAGTACATCATTGAAATTTTATTTTATTTTTTATTTTATTTTTTGTTTTTTGGCACAGTTTTACAAAATCAGGTAATGTAGCTTTAAAGAACTTGTAAGACAGGTTTGAAGCGGTTTGACATAGAGATCAACATCAACATGACGAAAAGAGTGTACACAAAACAAAAGGGGTTTGCCCCTAAGGTCTGGGTGGCCTATCAAGACAACCAGAGTTTTTCCTATGGACAAGAAAGAGCGACATAGGAAGGCCTCAGTAATGGGAAGGAAATTGGCTCTGTGCAAGAACATGAATAACAATTTATTCAAGGGAATTCACAGTGCAGAAAATAGAAAGCTTGGATGTATACAGTATGGAAGGGGGTGAAACAAGGGCACGATGTGTAAAACCTTTGGCTTGATGTCTCGGCGTGCACTCTCGAGGCTTCAAATCAGAAAGTCGAGAAACAAACACAAAACGCTTTTGTTCTGATGCGCGGGAACTTCTCCGCCGTGCAGTGTTTGACTGAGAAGGGTTGTGTGCAAATTAGTTCCTAGGCCCAATTCATTGCTACTTTTGCAGCTGATGAAGTATGATAAGTTGACACGGCAGTCCAGGTTAGGGGCCCCATTAAGAACCCTTATCCGTCTATAGTCAAGTCTGAGTTTAATATAATCAAGAGTCCAATTTAAATCGAACCAAGTATTTATACACATTGAGTTTAATGGTTATTGGATGTTTTTTCTTCAAATTAAAAGAAATGATTTTTTTTTTTTTTAAACAAACTGTTCGGTCTATACAGCACACTGATGCATAGAGCTAAAGACCAATAAATATCAATATGTGCATTATAACTTTAGGGGCGAGTATGAAAACTTGCCCCGGACCCCCTGATTACCCTGTTAAGCCACTGCTTCTCAAGACTCTGTAACATGGAAGCTAACACAATGGAACAAATGGCGGGAGATATTGTGGCCGCGGGGGATGGTATCATGATAACTTTCACAAGAAATACAAACCGCTTTAATTATTAGGCGAACCAAGCTCAATATCATTCAGCAACATCTATTCTCCTGCTTTGACTCATCAGTGAGATCAAACTAGAAAAACAACAGCAGCCTATAGGGCATTTTGGCTGGCAGATTGTAATTGAAAAACAGTGTGGTGCATTTTCTGCTAGTATGTCTGCAGCTGGGCAATTCATTTTTATTGCAACATCTTTAATGGCAACTTTTCTGTGCTGACAAATTTCAATAACAAGGTGCCTTCGATAATGTTTTACAAAGTAGTTTGTGAACTTTTTTGAAACGTTTCATGTAGCCAATTAGAGGTGCCGCTATAGAGTCGATGTCGTTTTTCTGCCCCCCAAGGGAACATTAAATACAAAGATGAAGAGATGGGAGGTAAAGATAGGGCAACATTATCGCTTTTGGTTTTTGATCATTTCACACAAGTACGTTGTAAAACAGAACCGCTCTGCATATTGTATAAATAAATAAAAGAGCGCTTGCGGCTGTAAATGTGTTGACGAGATTTAATCTAATAGATACTGTACATAAACAGTGGCAATGAAGTGTTTTCCAATGCTTTTTTTTATCTAACAAGAAATCGGCAAAAAAAAATAAAAATGATACAGAAGAATGAGTAAATAAATTGTGTTTTTCTGACCCAGCTGCTACCATTTTTGTCTCATTCATATCTCTGTCCTCGCCATCAAGATTGCTTTTCTTCCATCTCTTCAGAGGATTGGGAAGTTTGCCGGGAACGCTGCCAACTCCGTAGAACTGATCATTCAATCCGGTACCAGTCTTGTGCATCTCATATAAGCTGCTCTTCCCTGTCTCCAGTCTGTGTGTGAAGGCGGAGGACTGTGCTCTATTATTTTCTCATCTGATCTCCCCCCCAGTGCACTCAAACCCCCACTTCTGATAATCCTGCTTTTCATCAGGTGGAGGAGGACCTTTCAGCCTGTGGTTTAGCTCATGATATCAATCAGCTAGCAGCACGAATGTACACACATAGGTTCACACAGAGATGATGCCATGTACAGTAGCATTGACTGTGGACATTTCTGGTTCTTAAAGCGGCATATAAGTGTTTCTCTTTTACTCCTTGGATGATTTTGACATCAACAAACAGAAAGTTTGTATAGTTTTCCGTTTTAGTCTAAAAATACTTAATAATGCAGGCAATGTGTATCATGTAAAAAAAGAATGCTCTTTGTAGCCATATTGTTGGACATTTTCAGATGTTTTATAGTTTCCAGTCAATTGTCACTTTCCGTACTAGGAGCTTGCAAGTTCCTCCGACTTACAGAGCCATAGAAAAGGTTCAGTTAACGTGCCATTGGTGGGGAAGTGTTTAGAACAGGGGTGCTCAAATCTTTTACCCTCAGGGAGCCAAAAAAATGGATTACTGGTCCACAGGCCAAATGCAAAAATATTTGGCATTTTAGGATCAATGCTTCTGAAATTGAAGCCCTTTTGCTTATTACAAAGTTTACTTATGAATATTTTAGCGTAATAATATGTAAGCTGGGATTCTGGGGGTCCTCCCCTGAAAAAAATGTAATATAAGAGTCAACACTCCCATTCATGTGGACTTATTGAAAAATTCTTGGACGTTCTGATTGGCCAAATCAAAAGGCTTGGTGGGCAAATTTTGCCCCCCGGGCTCCACATTGGACACCCCTGGTTTAGAAGAAGAGAAACAGTCTCTTGAATGTGTCCCATAAAAAGCTGCAGGTTGTGTTTCTCGATGGCATGCACACATCCCGCCTGCTGGGATTGTTTACATTCACAAATAATTCAATATTCGGCATCTTGAATATTCTCTGAGATCAGTGGCATAACATGGACTGCTATTGAGGGGATGATTTTCACTTCAAAAAGAGCATTTGTCATTTTCTAGTCCTTTTCACACTGGGGCTTGTGGTGTGTCTCCAGATAGCATTTTGCCGTCATTATTTGTATCCCTTCCCACTGCCAAACAAAAAGCATTACTGTGTGGCCATTTAAAAATTCTCTTTCTGTTACGTGGGCTACAAACGGAGCAGTTGTGAGCGTTCTAAAGAGCTATGCCCGACATGGCGATGAAAGCTTGTCCTGTCATGTTTCATCAGGGTATCGTCTCACTGGTAAAGGCTAACAAGGGTGAGTGCTGGGAGCATACAGAGGCATAACCCAAGCCTGCCTCTGTTGGCGTGAGTCCTACTCCAGCCTTCACATGGTATGAGTGTCATGAGGATGGTGGCTGGAATTGAAACCTTTGTCCTGTAAACACTAACAGACAGTAGCAGAAAAAGGACTAGAGGACAATTATTGGACAGTCAATGAGAGAGCACCCTATATTGTTGTATGGAGTTTGTTCTGGTATTTCTTCGGGGTGGGCAATATGGTAAAAACTATAATATCACAATTTTATTAAGATTAAGGACACAATTCTCCATTTCATCACGATAGATAGCTTACTCACCGGCTCCAAGAACTACAATTATTTATTTCTCTGAGCCCTAGTTCTTCTTCTTGACAAATCAGCTGAGCAGAACATTTTTCGGCAGGGTGTCTGAGATTTGTTGTGATTGGTCAGAAATGCGGATGTTGACGTGATGTTTTTTGCATCTGTAGTCATGAGTCGAACACCAAAAGCCAGGAAATAAGGAAGCGTGGTCAAGCAATCTTTAATCCAGGCTTTATACCATAGGCTTTTATGGTGTTGATCTAGCCCCTTCCAGTATCTGCTCAGTCCCTCCTTGGTTCCGATGCGTCTAGCCCAGAAAGTCCAGTAATGTGTTTTACTGCTTAATTGTCTTCCTGACACCCATCAATTGTCCGTTTGCTCATGATCACGTTATCTTGTGAACAGCTGGTAGTTGGAGACAGTCCGACTCTGCATCCCATGGCCTGAGGCATTCGGGTGTTAAGGGTCAGGTCCCAGTTCCAAGCCCATACCTGTAGTCATACTGACACTAAGTGTCTACAAAAGTACATCATGGTAATACCCTTAATTGAATCGTACATGTGACCAACATTGAGTGCACTCTAGCAACAAGCACCATCTGAAGTTTACTGCTTCTTGTGGGCAGCACAATTCAATTTGTATCGCCATATTGCTTGTTGCTCGCGACCCCCCCCCCCCCCCTACATATGCACAATTAAATTAAAAC
>JAVQKC010175085.1:0-34411 GCA_036025475.1 Philypnodon macrostomus
CAACTACACCAATCAACTACACCAGTCACGCTGGAAGAACTACACCAATCACGCTGCCTCAAAAAATCTCAGAATATCATAAAGGACACTTCTCACCCTGGACACTCTAGAGCGGACACTTTTTGAAATCTATAGGCTACATGTTTTTGCTTTTAATCCCAAAGTTAAAATATGAAATGGGTTATTAGAATGGTTATTAGACTTCTTTTTAAAGGGAGACATATTTTGTCGAAAGCACTTCTAGCCCTTAAACCATTTTAACTCATAAATGAAGTCAGGTGTTGCAGGAATTGTCCCCTCATGTGATAGGGGTCTCCGTGTCTGGCGTGTACGTGATTTGTGCGTGTGGGCATGCGCGTGGCCGGTGCGCTGACTAGACCTGAGACCGCGGAGCGGATGAGTGACAGTCTGGAGTTGATAGAGACGGCGACCGAGGAAGTTAGCCAGATACAGAGCCAATGTAAAGTGTTTTTAATGTGCAGTACAGTATTTAAGCCCCATTTCTCCAGTATCACGGTCTCTCACCACTTAATGAATAAAATTAAGAGAGTTAGCCCGAAGAGGACAACAACTTCGGCCCTGGATGAAGCATCTCTCCCGTGTCTCCCGACCACGGTCAGGGGACTGAAGGAACGGCTAACACAGGGTTCCTGGATGTCTCGAGTGATGTCATGCGAATAAATAATGTAGGCTCCCCCATAAAAGCAGTTTCGTGAGAGCTTTCCCTCGTCTGTTTTTTGTCTATATAGTTGCGTTTTTTACTCTGGGTATTAGTAGGAAGCTGCATCTGTTGCTGTAGCCTGGATCGTGTGGAGATATTTCAATGAATGAACGGTCGGCTGACTGCAGAGGGGAATAGGATATTCCTCTGGGAACTAAGCACCTCCCCTTTAAACGCTCGGCTGAGTTGAGTCTCTGAGCTGTAGCTCGCTTCACTCGCACGTTTGCTGTCAGCAGCGAGAGCAAGTCCTGGGGAACTGCGCGCTTTTCTTGTGCCACGGGAGCTGCTGTGATCATTGTTGATGCTTTATGGAATAAAAAAAGTACGAGCAGCTCGAGGTTTTAACGTTTCCCCGCGTCGATTTTTGTCTCGACATGAAGAAAGAAGAAATGAAGCATTCGAAGTGGCTGATGGATTGAATAAGGTTCGTATATTACAGTACTGCAGCGCTCTCTACGCTCTTACTTCATTGTAGAAGATCATTCGTGGAGATGTTCCACTTTAGTTGAACTTTTATTGCTCATATTGTCAGACTGTGTTGGCAGAACAGGTTAGTGAAGGTGTAGTGAAATAGAAATGTGTATAGAGTCTGAGCACTATAGGCTACTCCTCGTTTTTTAGAACAATTCACGCCTTCTGTCCATATATTCATGTTAACGACGTGTTTAATTGCTATAGTCTGAGGTGTAATTGCAGCCTTTGGGCAAAGTCCAGATGCTAGACGAGATTGCTCCGTAAAACAAAAGCAGTGCGTTAGAGCCAGCTGTTGTTGGCGCAACTGAAGGCTCGTTGAAAGTGAGTGTCTAGGATCAGAGAGAAAGTAGTTCTAAACACGCTGTAAGAGGATTGTTATCGTCTGTAAATCAAAACCAGATTTATCATGGTTTTCTTGTGTTGCCTTGAAGAGCTTTTGAACAAAAACTCACCAGTCATGTCTGATAGTAATCTGATAGTAGTAACATTTCACTGTGTTTTTTTCTGCAGCCTGACTCCATTCATACCTCACATCATCAGTGCAGATTCGGAGCACAGCTGGGATGGCCAAGTGGCTTAAGGACTATCTCAGTTTCGGAAGCAGGAAGGTGCCTCCACAGCCGCCTACGCCTGACTACACCGAGAGTGAGATCCTCAAAGCCTACCGCCTTCAGAGGGACCTCGACTTTGAAGACCCTTATGACGACTCCGAAAACCGGTCTAGAGGAGAATCCGGAGCCTCTGACCCTGCTACCCCTATACATGGATCTCCCATGAAGACCGCCGGAGTAGACAGCAAGTCACCCAAGCACAGACTTATCAAAGTGGACTCTCAAGAGCTGGGCCGCACCAAGATCCTCCTCAGTGCCATCTCTTTAGAGGAGCAACAAGAGCCTGTAAGATACCACTTCAGATTGTATTTTTGAACAGATGATGGATAATTATCTGTGACGGGAGGTGGCAGGAAGCACTAAAAACAGGCTTAATGGAAAGGCCAGGGAGTAGGATAAAGAAAATCCTCTTCTTCCTCATAGCCACAGTTTTATTGATTGAGTCCATAAGCAAGTGCCTGCTAATGCATGTCACAAATATACACTGTTTACATATATCACTTCAGATCCCATGTGTCACATAAAAGTGCTACAGTAGATGGAGGAAGGCATTATTGATAGCACAAGTGGAACCAGTGAACGGCGAGGGTCACAGTCTCCTGGGTTTATGTTTTCCCATAAATAATAGATACGGTTTGGTTTTTCAAGCTGAGAGAGGGACCCCTGTGTGATCACATGTTAGGGCCCCTATACTGTGTGGCGCATGGTAAGGTGTCAACACCGGTGAGGTACTATAATTTATAGTGCTGAGCCTTTTGGAACATGCACTCCGCAGCATATTCCTCCTGGTGCAAATTGGTGCCCATAGAGCCTGCTCAAAAACAGCCAGTGTGACAGAAAAATAAAGAAGTGTCTACATTTTTTAATCAATGTAATAGAGGAAAACCCATACCCCTGCCAAGGCAAAATCTGAATTGGTCTTATCTTGTAATTACAAACTAAAATATTCCAGGAGCTAAAGGGTGTGACAGATATAGAACCCTATTTGAGTTGTTGAACTTATAAACAGAAACATATCTAAGACATTGTTCCTATTAGGCACTAGGCAAAGCCCTGAAGTCTTCAACTTCAAGTAGCTCTGGGCTAGACTCTTACAAAGTAGTAAATGTAAATGCTTTTGAATTTACTTCATGATTTCACGAGAGCCAAAGTTAGTGGATTGAAGTAATAATCTCTCGTCTATAGTTCCTCTCATTAATTTCCCAGGATCTGTGGGAACAACATTCTCTCTCTAATTACCATTGCAGATCTCGGTGCGCTGCCTGCATCGATAACCTGTTACAGAATCAACATGGGATTAGATGCAATTTTCGGAGGACGTGCTCATGTTAAGATGTAATTTGGGGCACCCTGTCTTCCAACAGTGATTTCCTTTGTCAAAGATTAGAGATTAGTTTTGCCAAAGGGTGGATGTTTGCAGGTATGCTCTACTGTGTGTTTATGACCGAGTGACCATATGGCTCCTTCTGTAGCTGTCAGTATGCCAGGTCTTTTCTTCTTATGTTTGCATGAAGTAACAAACACCCCCAGCCAGTAGCGGACCAGCTCCCCCTGTGATTCCCTTCATATCCAACAAGCTCACCTACAGACAGGGTGATTTCATGCTACAATGCGTTCAGTTTTACCATGGTAACCAATATACAATATAGCTCCCGGGGTGCCCTTTATAGTATGGCTGCTAATTATACATTATGGCGCCTCACGGTGAAGGTGTGAATGATTGTAGCACCAACACCGCTTCTTTTATAAGCCCGCAGATGCGAAAATGCTTTTGAATAAAGAAGTGATTGCTTGTAAAGACCGCTAATTCAGTCAGTCAGTCAGAGCAGTTTTTTGTTTCAGCTTGTCTTAGGCTTTTTTTAGGCTCTCCAATGCTCTAATTAGTGCTTCATAGAAGAACAAAGAAAGAAAGCTAGACGGAAGATGTGCTTGCCAGAAACAAAGCTGTAAAATCTGCTTGTATATTATATTTAGTGAGATGACTTGAGATATTGTCCTCCGAGGGGGTGAGTTAATGTTCTGTGGCGCTTCTCATTTTTCTTTATGAGGAAGTGTGCTCTCTGTCCTTTAGGTGGTGCCGTCTGCTCCTCTGGCCAGGGACACTGATTATTCGGACCCTTTCGACGCTCGCCTGGATCACAGAGTAGAACCTGAGCTCGGACTGGTGCCCTGTGAAAACAACGGCTACATGGAGCCATACGAGGCGCAGAGGGTCATAACAGGTCAGTGAAGATTTGATTTCTTCACTTCCCCCATATGTCTGAAAGAGTAGCAGGCCAACCAACAATACAAAACAGCTTTAATTGTTCTGTCTTTGTGCTCATACCAGGTAGACTCAGTAATGTGTCAGGTTTGTGGAGCTACACCAGGTGAAAATGGTTACTAAGAACGCATTAAGTAAAAATACAGAACTACATCCCGATGGTGATCCAGATTATCACCCCCTTCCCAAATCTATCGAAGCAATCAATTCAAACAGCCTTCATAAGATAAGACATGACATCAAATTTTGATAAACCTGACAAACCAATAACCTTCAGATACAACATTGGATTACAAATGTATTAAATCATGAATAAAATATGTAACCCGGATAACTTTATTACCTGTCGGAGGTTCAGTGATGGACATCAACAAAGCCCACATCAGTGTCTTTTTTTCTACTGTGTTTATTGCTGTTTGGTTCCTACTGGTCTCTTTCTTCTTAAGACTCTCTGAGCGTTCAAGCCCACAGTAATTGCCGATTAATGACTTCATGTAGCCAAAGGTGAAGTAGCGCTCTGTGAAATGTCCTTGTAGAAAGTCTCTTCATTTTCCCCCTAATGGTGTGCGTCACATCTATCTCACTCTGTTTGTTTTTCCGCTCGTAACTGCTCATTCCCACTGCGGACCGTGTCCCATGTAAAATCCATCTCTTTGTTCTGCTTCACTCTAGCTATCGCCATCTCAAAGGCTCTCCGTAGCGCACAGGGGTTCTGCCTGCGTTTGTCTTTTAGCAAAATTGTGGCCTTGTTCTTTTCGTTTTCTATTGATTTTGTAATTTTTTTTCCGTAAAACTGCACCTTCATCTGTCACTGCGGGGGTCTTCTAGGAAAGCTTTTCTAGCAGCAGCTGGATGGGGCCACTGGAGCGATTACATTCACAGCATTGATGGCAGAGCGTTTTGGGGAACCATTGTCACCGCATTTTCATTGACTTTGTATTGAGCCTGTCACTCCGAGGCTGTCATTCTGTCTCCTTTTGTCATTTGTCATGGTTTTTGCTCATTAAAAACACAGAAGCTTGGCACAGACACATGTGAGATGAGAATAATAATCACCTCCGACAGTGTCCTGAAGAGACACCTGTGGGCTTTTCCACTGTAACATTTGCAGTGATTTTGAATGTCCTGAGTGGAGTTCACATAAATTGACCATATTATACCATTTCTAAAGCATTATGATTTGATTCTGGACACTTCTACTTTAGAATTTTACATTTGATGATTAAAAAAAACAAATTATTGAAAATAAGATCTCTGAAAAATCTCATATTAGCTCTCTCCCTTCTCTCCCCCATCTTCTCAACGCATTCAATGCTTAACAGAGCAAGGTATGAGGCTCAATTAGTGTATTTGAAAGGTGAACTTCAAATGTTTTGACCTCCTCAGAAGCAGTGATGTTACCAGTCGAGTTAGCATAATGGCTCTGTATGCATAAACACTAAAACCTTCCTTGCTGCTGTTCCTCTCTCTCTCTTCAATGGCTGTCACCTCACTGTCAAATTGCTATTTTCTTTTCCCCAGCCTCTTGTGCTTGCCTCCATCATGTTCCCTGTGAATCTCTCATTTTATTGCCTCTATGCCTGTTTTTATCTCTCTGCCTTCATCTTCTCCATCTCGGGGGTGTCGCTGGTGCTCACGGTGCAGGTAGAGCGCACATTGAGCCCCGCTGCGCTTCTGTCTCAATGACTTAACATCAAACCCTGACAGCGCTCCCCCTCTTACCTCTTTGTGTTGTCTACACTCTTCCTCGTCTCCCTCCTCTTCCTCCTCCACTGTATCCATTTACCCCTCCACTCTGTTCTTTATCACCTCAGGGTCTTTCCCCAGGGACACCACTCAGTCGCCATGGTGATAACAGAGCTGCCCAATCACTGCATCTTGTGTGAAGGTTAAAGTTAAAGTCTCTTTCAATGGTGAAACCCTCCATTTAGTCCTGTTGCTCAAAAGCATAGTGGACTTCATAGTGGACTTAATGTAAAAATGAGATTAGTAATTGTTTTTTAGTATGGATCCAAAACATAAATTGTCCAGGACTCCAGTGGTACCATATATATATTTGACCTTACAAAATATTCCAAAACCAGATTTGATGTCTTGCTTGCATCAATATGTTTATCTCACGGGCATATGGACCCCTACCTCCCAGTTTAAGGTGTAGAGTGTGTCTGGCTGGAACCCACTGAGATTATAATGAAAATGTTAACAGGACTACACAGATCCTGTTGTGAGCAGAACTATTACTGCTGAGAATCGAATGGACAAAGGGGGGGGCGGTTCTTCTACCATGTTGCGTCTCAGCATCTTGCTCGAGGCCTTGTTAAGCTCCCCATATGAAGTCCTGAGCTCCGGGCATACACTGTGCAAACATCATTTGTCTCTTTTTTCATTTTAGTAATGTCAGGGGCTCAATAGGCGCTTTGTTCTACTTCTGCTAAACAGAAATCCTAATTGTTCCGTTTCAGGAAATAGAGTTGCAGATGACAGTTTTGATTTTTTGACTGTTTCTGACAGAGTTGCAGCGTGGCCCAGGAGGAGGACGGCCTAGAGGAGGTGTGCAGCTCTATGATACTCCATATGAAGATGAACGAGGTCAGCGCTCAGGCCTGATGTACTCAGATATCTACGAGGAGGGGAAGGACAGCAGCAGAATGCCACAAGATGACGAGAGACCAGCGGACGAGTACGACCAGCCCTGGGAGTGGAAGAAAGACCACATCTCCAAAGCCTTCGCAGGTGAGCACAAAACTGTCACATCAGCCTTTTGACCATAGAGCCTTTTTGTATGACATTATATGAAAAAGTGTACCCGGAAATTAAACAAATCAAATTATTTTCTATGAAGAAATTAGCGTTAGCCGCCAAATATTGCCAAGTATGAATAAGCAATCTGGTTTTGGTAACTGACAACACATCAGCTACTCAAAAGTAATGTCAGAACCTGGTTGGAAAACATAGCCAAAGGTACAGCGCCATAGAAAATGCATAATAGTCCATTTCATTTCTGGGTGTGTGGTGTCATTTGTGGTGGTTGGAAAGACTGTAGGTGTGGTATGGCTGCCACATTTTTGTCAGTCTTTGTCAGAACATCTACAGTTATCAAAATAGCTTCATTTTAGAAAAAATATTGAAATGCTAACTGCAAAAGAGTCCCTCTGCATATCATTCATAATTAACCCACTGCTTATAAAAGGACTATTCAAATGCATTAGTCAAATAGGTAAAAGCTGGGCTAAAGAAGCTCTATTTTGAAAGGTCAAATCTCCCATGAATACACACTGCTCCCTGCTGCTGACTTGCCACAGTAAAATACTCATCTAACCACCCTGACCTTTAATGTACAGTCTCTTCTCTCTATATTAGAACTACAAAGCCTTTTTTACAGATAGACCACACTGACCTTCACAGTCTCAGCTTTTAAATGACACGTATCTCTCTCTCTTTGCTATATTTAACCACCACTTGGTAACTATTGATTTCTTGCTCGCTCACATGTGATGGACTGCGCTCAACAGCCGCTGGAATGGTCATTAGTGTTGACAGAGATGTCTTTTGCTTGTGTCAGTTCATGTGTGAAGGAGAGACAGTAAACATATGGAATCACGGTCAATGGGCAGCGATAAACATTTGGGTTCACGTTTCATTTTGCATTTGAACAGAGTCAGACAGAAGCAGACTGATGGTTCTGTTTGGAGTGGATCAGTGTAAACCGTGCCCGACCAAGTCCACTTAATTGAGCCGTATCTCTAAAGTCGCCAAGGTCAAGGTAATTAATCAAGCCTGGCTCCTCTGGATTTGCAGGGTTCTCCTTTAATTACATGCCTATGTGTGCGTGACTGATATGGTGCTAATAAGAATCATGGTCAGCACACTATTGTCAGAGATTTCCATTAATTCATGCTCAAATCGTATTAAGCCACAGAGCAGAAGACACCATAAGCTAATAGGACATTGGAGATTCTATTAAAAAAAGTATAACAGTTTCTCATTGTTTCCAACTGTCACCTCTCACCTGCTTAGTTTATATTTTTCATTATATTCCCTTGCGCCACAGCCTGCGTGACCTCGTGTGTAGGAACATTTAGAGAGTGCATCTCCCATTGTGTGACCCCTTGTTTTTTCCATTTGGAGTCAGCACTCTGAGCTGGCATGCTGTCTGTCTGTACGGACCAGAGCGCTGAAGTGTAAACTCACAAACAGTATTTTCCATCCTCTCATTTAATCCATATTCCCAGGCCGGCACGGCTTTGCTCGGCACAGGCTCTACATTCGAGGAAGGGCAGCTGAAATGTGAATAAAACAGAGAGATAAAATGTATTGTATTGAAGGCTAGCTTTAGAGAAACATACAGGGGCGACCAAGGTTATTGTAGGTTTGGTGGCAGCACGGTTGAATGTTTGCGGAGGCCCAGCGGTTCAGAGGGGAGGGGTCTTGAGGAGAATTAATGGATGCTGGCTGTGGATAGGTAAGGGACAGGGAGCACAGGGGGAGCCAGGGCCATTGTGGCAGGGTGTAATCAGTCACAAGCACACTTTCTCACACACATAGTACACACCAGCGGCAGTGACAGGGCTGCCCCACCTCCCCCCTGTGGATGTGACACACTCACTCAGATAACCCGCTGCAGGGGCCAAAGGGGGCCATCGAGATCTGCCAGCACTGCCTCAGCCTCGCCTCATCATCGCCTTCACACACACACGCAACAGCAGCTCACACATGTAGATTCACAACTGTGTTTTATTTCCAGCTCTGATTATCACACTCATTTAATTCAAGGGTGAGAGGAGGAATCTAGTGTGTCACAAATGAGTATGTGGGAGAATAAGGGACAGCTATGTATTGTATTGTAGGTAGATTTGTATTTGAGTGTATTACATTGATTGCAGCGCTTCTGAACAGACCTCCCTGATTATGATTCAAACAGCTTATCTGTGCTTTAATGTAATCACTGGACTCAATATTGCTTACAGTGGTTTCTTTCTGAATAATGTAAATAAAAGCGCCACATCTTTGTTTACTATCGCAAACCACTTTATTAGGTACACCTTTCCAACCACTTATTAGCAAAAAGTCAATGACAGCAGCAGCTCAATGCGTGATGAGCATCAGAGAGGAGGCACCAGACAAGGACAACAAAGAGGATGTAGGTGAGCATGCACAGACTTTTTTTTACAGTCATCTTTCTGGCCAGAAAAAGAGAAACAATCTAGAGGCGACAGTTCTCTGTTTACAATGTCTTGTTGATGGCTAAGATAAAAATAGACAGACTATTTTGAGATTATACAAAGACAACAGTAACTCAACCACTTGTCACAACCAAAGTCTGTGAAATACCTCTTAATCAGTCTGAAAGTTGAAAAAGGGCATCTGGACATCTGGACAAGGTTTTGATCCAGATGCCCTTTTTCAACTTTCAGAATGACCTCTACCTGGATGAATGACAACCTTCACCGTTACCTCTTAATCAGGCAGATCTGATGGCGGCACGACGGTGGAGTGGTTAGCACTGTGGCCTCACAGCAAGACCGGGCACCAGGGCCTTTCTGTGTGGAGTTTGCATGTTTCTCTCTGTGTCTGGGTGGGTTTCCTCCAGGTACTCCGGTTTCCTCCATCAACCTAAAACATGCACAATAGGCTAATACTCTAGCGAGGTGCATCCTGACCAAAATCCTGGCTCAAGATCTGGAGATGGGGAATTAATTTCCCTAAGGGGATCACTAAAGTATAACTTAACTTAATATATGCTTGAAGAGCCGAAGACCACACCAGCACCACTTTATTAGATACAACTGAATAAATAAATTGGCCAGTGAGTGTATATCTCTGTATGAAACAGCTGTATGAAGGATCCCAGTGGTGCCTAAAAGGTCTCGGTCATGACACGTCTCACTCAGTCTGGTAGTTTTTAATTATAGCGTGAGACAGCTGTCACCAGTCACCACCCTCCTCCCCAATATACAGCACCTATTAATTTGTGTGAGTCAATAGACAGTCCAGTGGTGAGAGTGTGACCCTGCAGCTATTCACCACCAATTAGTGAGCTAATGAAGGACACCAGCTCATTAGCTATCACCTATGCTCTCACCTATTTGAATAGATGAGGGAACTGGCCAGGTGCTGTTTTTGAGACATTTTTAGTTTTATTGTGCTATACTCGAGCTGATGTCTTAAATATGCGTTGAACCTAAATACTAAATGAAAACCAAATACTATGCTACCATTGACCATTACCACATATCATTCAGTAGTACCACTGCCCTTCTGAAGCCCTCCCTCCAGGCTCAGAAGCACCATGGGCCCAGTGGAAGACGCTGAACTGCCTAAGAACAGGAACAGGACGTTCAAAAGCTGCCTTAGCCAGATGGGGTTATGAAACTGGCCAAAGCACCTGTGAATGTGGAGAAGATGACCACACAATGCAGCATTGCCTTGTCTGCCCCCTGCTTCAATCAAAACGCAAAGGACTGTGTTAAGAAATGGGAAAATGTCATATGACCAAGCTTCAAAGACACAAAAAGAAGAAGTACCACTGCGACTGCTAGTTAGCTACAACCAAAGACAATAGTGAACACTTCAATGTGCCACTGAAACGGGACCACGACATTTCAGCGTGGTGAGATGCCATTTTGTACCAATAACAGTTTTTTTTCACCATGATGATTTGACCATTTCTGTGATAGTTGTTTGGTCACCAGTTACTAAATGAAGTAACAATTGTACTCCTCACTAAATTGTCCTTCCAAAGATTGTTTAGCTTTCAGTTGATAACTTAACTAACACGCAACATGGTGCAAATCAGAACAGTTGTGTTTAGTTAATTGTCAATTCATCACATAATTTCAGCGATCACTTGAGACTTTCATTTTTGTGAGCACAGCAGTAATTAGGTTCTGCAGTCATATTGTTTGTGCGATTAGAAGTGTTTTTAAAAGGTGAAATATAATGTAATGTACATCATTAGCGAGCATTGATTTATCCTTTGTGTGTTAATGGAACTGTAAGCAGGATGCTGAAGTGTGCTTTAAGTGCTAATGGATTCCAAAGCAAAGGCAGTTTTTTTTTAGCCAAGCTTGCAAAGACACCTTGACAGATGGTGTGTGTGTGTTGTGTCTACGGCAGACTAGTACAAGGCTATGTTATCTCCTATGGTAGAAAACACTATGGCGCTGTGTATGTGTGTGTGTGTGTGTGTGAGACTGTATTTGTGTATGCAGAAAAAAGGAAAAGGAATGCACCATTTCCATTTGTGGCATGTCTCTGCTGTGCGTGGCTATAAGCAGGCCCTAGGGGAAGACCAGTTCTTCATCAATTTACTGGCACAGAGGAAGGACTCCTCTCACTCTCTCTCTTTCACTCCAGCTCTCTTTTTCTCTTTGTTACATTTTTCCTGACACTTTTTCAATTCTGTCTCCGCGAACCTTTCTGACATTAATGAAACGCCGTATCTGTCATGATTCCCTCTCGTGTTGTAGAATGAGAGACATGAGCTGAGATGATAGAAGTAGAGCAGGGCAGCAGAGGTGAGCGCAGGAGCCGGGGAATACTGAAAGATGTAATGTTAGACTTAGAGGGCAAACAGTCATGTGTTAAAGGAAATTGAATACACAGGATGTCTTAGTGTTTAAAATAAATGATCCCCAAATAATCCAATGAGTGTCATTTCTGTGGGCGAAAGTGCCACACTGGCTGAAGATGTTAGAAAGTACTAAAGTAACCATTCTTGTTGTGGCCAAGGGTGCTACAGCAGCAGAAGACCACACTGGGGTATTGAGCGTATTTTCTCAAATCAGATAATGCCTTTAAACAATACAATCAGATTAGACGGGAAATTACATTTATATTTTTTTACCCACATTGGCTCAAGGTGTTACTTGTGCATCTTTATGGGGGCCTGTTAGTGTGGCAGAAGGTCTTTGTGCAGTGAAAGTGAGATCTCAGGCCTGTGTGAATAACAGATGTCTTCATTAATGGACTTAATGAACCTGTTCAATTGTCTTTGTCTGCCCCTCTTTATTCATGGACACAGAAAACAGCTGGTATGCTCTGAAAATCTTCTGTCACTGTACATAAAGGAACATGTAGTTGTTCTCTTCCCCCTCCTCAGATCATTAGTTGTAACTGTCAGCATGTATTTGAGGGCACATACTTTAACGATTACAAAATACTTGTCACCTGTTTTTGATGTGACATACATTACATACTCTACGTGTGGGGGTTTAAAATTGTATTGAATAACAAAATTCAGTAGAATAAGATTTTTCTTTTGTACACTCTCTTTGATGGACTGCATTCCTTTGTCCAAATCCCAGTGTTTGCAGAACAAAGCCAAAGTGTGGTACTTTCACAGGTTTCCATTAGAAGTCAATGGGAGCCAGATGTTCCAAAAGCCTGTGTTCTTGTGTTGTTGTTGTTATTATTGTCACTGTGTCATCTGGGCTCACTTAAGGAACAAAAGCCACCTTAAATAATTGAATTTAGCTTTTATTTGTTGTCTGTATTGATCCAGTCGTAACAGAGACACAAAAGACTGTTGGCTGATTATATAAAGACCCATTAAGAGAATGATATATGGTTCTAGTTTGAAGGAAAGCATCGATACAATTCAAGTCATCTGCTTTTGTTCTGTTTGTTGTGATTGAGAAGAATTGAACTGTGTGCATTGATCATACAATTCATTTACCAAAACAATTCAGGCCATTTATTTCATTCATTTTGGTTACCCCTCACAAACCTAAAGCATACAATCAAGTTGCTTTTGTTTTGAGTTTCTGTTGAAGTTCTGATGCAGAGCAATGATTGTTAGGAGGATCTGTTTTATGATTTTATGCAATTAAATGTAACTTTCACATATGCTCAATATTCACATTACACTGTTTTAAGTAGAACATGTACCTAGTAAAGTTGCACACAGTATGGTCGCTGTGGCACACCTGCTTAATGTCAATCTTGTCCAGAGAAGGTCTTCAGACTGTAGACTTTGTGTAACAAGTGGTTGTCTAATCTAATCTAATCTAATCTAATTATTTAGCAATTTTATTATGTCAAACTGGTCTCTGAACCATCCCGTGAGACATTCACTGGAAATGATACCTACTAAAGGGCTAACTATAATGAAATGTATTGGTAAAGTCATATTCAATCTGTTTGTGGTTCATAGTTAATGTGTCCACTTTCCCTTACTTGCTGTGTGCACTAATTTACATTGTATTTTTATTTTAAGATTCAGTGTGACTTTTGATTTGAAGTCTAGTGGACAACCAGCAGTGGCAGTGGCATCAGGTGTGTGTGGACATGTGTGGACCTTTGTGTGAGCCCATCTCCATTGAGCTTTGCCAGGACAGGCTTTAATCCTGGCTCAAGCGGAGGTACGGCCCGCTCCAGATGGGGCCATTGTACTGCACCACGCATCAATAATTCACGGCGAGCCAGAGAAAGTGGCGGAGTGTGTCTGCCTGCTAAATAATTAACCAGGGAAGGAGAGAGCATGTATGTACAGCCTAGGTCCCTCACCAAAACGCCCCATTCAAGTGGCCTTTGAAGTCACAGGCCTGGGGGGGTCTTTGGATTTGTCGGCTCATTAAGACGTCACCCTCCTTTCCTTTATTTGTTTTGTGATCCCTTTTAGCTGTGCACATGGGGCGGGAAGTGCGGTGCGGACCGGCTAAATTGCATAATGTGTGTCCGTTCGTGTTCAGAGCTGCCTAATGACTGTTCCACACTAGAAGCTCGCCCGCTAGGCTAGATAATGAGCTATTTTGGGTTTGTCTCAGAGCGCACCTTCCCCTCTCATGAGCTCAATATAAAAAGCATTATTCTGCCCCCACACCCTGCACTTCCTCTGTCACACAATACTGAAGCACCAAAGGATGTTTTAAGCTTGTGCCTCTAGGCTGGAGAAATAAATGAGCTTGTCACTTTCTTCACTTTAATATTTTTTATGAAGTTATTTTCTGTTGTTTCATATTGTTTCAAAGCCGCTTGGGCAACCTGTCAGGATGTACCTAGCTGAAGGATTAGCCTATGTGCGTGTTTGTAGGGTGATGGAGGGAAACCGGAATCTCAGAGGAATCAAAAACCCACCTAGACACAGGGAGATACATGCATGTTGCCCAGTCCTCGAACCTTCTTACGATGAGGCAACAGTGCAAACCGCTTTGTGGCCTTGATGAAACTAACCATATCCTGTCAGGCTATCAGAGCATATTGTTTATTCACACAGAGTGCAGTCTGTTACTGAGATTGTTTGCATCAATCTCAACCCAAAGACAGTGGCCTAATACATTGAAGTCGGTAACTCTATTGCATACTAGACCCCACATTCTAACACTTCTCTCAAACCCATCTGCTGTTGCTAACAGCCTTTCCGCATTCTCGGCTACTCCTCCTTTATCACACATTACTAACCTGTCAGAGATGCCCCAGCCTGCCCCATGGAGGAGGAGCAAGCTGATCTTTAACCCTCTGCACACTATATTCACCCCTCTCCTGAACCCAAAACATGGAGTCACCCCAACCTCTTTGTTCCGCTCTGCCCTTCTGCATCTGTTCCACTTCCACGTTTACCCCCTGGGACCCACATCTGCACCACCTGCCTTTAGCTATGCCTTTTTCAAATTGTATTCCCAATTTACGCCTCTCACTAATACACATCCTGTTTAATCACAACTTGTGTAAATAGAATTTTGCTGAAAAAACACAAAAGGGTAAATAACAATTAGGTGTATGTAATGGGAAACACAAATCATGGCATTCTGTCTGGTTTTCTGCTGCTGTATTTTTGCCCATAGAACTGATGCTGACTTGATTTTCAAACCATTATATGTAAAAACAAGACATGGTTATATGTAGATACTGGATACCCCTCCAGATCAGCAATTTCAGCCCATCAGTCCATCTGGCAACAACATCAACCTCACCATGTTCAAAACCATGACATTTCTTTGTCATTCTGATGCTTGGTTTGAACATATGTGCGTGACTAAATCTATTGGCTTGATGTGAAGTGATTGGCTGACAACTACTGAGCTTGGTAAAGAGGTCTGTATACTTCCTGTTTAATCACAACTTGTGTAAATTGGATTCTGTTGGAAAAAAACACAAAAGGGTAAATAACACTTGAGTGTGTAAATGCACTGGGACTTTATGTGGGTGGTGTCTATAATGAGAAACATTATGAAACATCCATGAAGAAAAGAAGGGAACCATTGTGTCTATATTTGCACCAAGGGGACTATAAAATTGCAGTAAGGCTGATTGTTCTCCAATAGGCGGATGTAACATGTCTGGCTCTCATCTCTTCTGATCACAGAGCTGTTATGTACATAGTATGTCTCACAGTCTCTCTCTCCATCTGTCTACAGTTCAGTTTGAGGGTGCAGAATGGGACCGCTCCTCGTCACCCACAGAGCGCCTGCGTCCACTGGGACCAAGGTCCAGCCCAATGAAGTTTCGGATGCCTCAAGAAGGACTCACCATGGTCGGAGAGAGAGTAGACCCTACGCTGCCACTGGAGAAGCAGGTGTATGTAATCAGTGTTGTAATCAGATATTTGAACAGCTTTATTATCATCCATACCCAATTTCTTTAGAGAGCTTGTGGTGAAGTATTTTTGGGGTAAAAATTTCGACTGAGGTCATGGGTTCAATCCTCTGGCCAGTCAACACGCAACCTCTCTGAATGGAGTGTGCATGTCCTCCCCTTGTAACCGTAGGTTGTCTCCAGAGGTACTGGCTTCCTTCTGCCTTATAAAGACTTAGGAGCATTGATTACTCTGATTTTCTCAGTCTAAATTTTCCCTAGTGAATGAATGTGAGTGAATTTGCCAGTGTCAGTTCTGTGGCCCACTGGCCATTGTCCATGTGTACCCCGCCTGAGGCCCATAGTTGCTGGGATAGGCTCCAGACACCCTCGAACCTTAACGGGAAAAAGCAGAACAAGATGAATGAACGAATTTGCCCCTAGTGAATGAATGTTGTGAACTGTTGTTTTGTGGCAGCCCTGTGACAAACTAGCCACTGCGTACCCTGCCTAAGGCCAATAGGAGCAACCTTTATTAGAACTACGTGTAAGGAGATGAATGTACATTTTGAAGTAGCAGTAGTTCCTCTTCTGTCTAACGCATATTCAGCAATATGACACAAACCCAATTTGATTTGCATGATGTAATCACATAATGTTTATATTCATCAGCAAAATGACAGACAGGATGAGAAAAATCAGGATTGGCAATTTGATCACTAGCCCCATAAACTACAGTGATATACATACAGTAGATGGTAGAATATTTTCACATGGGGATTCAGCAAGAGGAAATAAGATTACATGTCACAAAGTATTAGATTAAGCCAGGCCTTCTGTCTACAATGTTATTTAGAGCATTGTGAAACAAACAACCTTCGGCCATTGAGTTATATATGGATGCAAATGCAATTAGTCTGTGTTATAAGTCTCTCCAGGCCTTAAATGTCTCTTTGCTGATTGTGTGTTTACTAATTTATCATTCAGTTGTAAATGTATTATTAATATTTAAAGAAAAGCTTCCCACAAAAGCAACATGAATTTCTCCTTTATTTGCATTGCTTTGATCTTTTTAAGTGAATGGACCGTGCTGGAGATAAGCCACACTAATCAGACCTCACAGAATAGTTACTATGAAAACTAATTAACTCACAACATTAAAAAGTGGCATCTACATTAGTGACATCATTTCAGACATCATTGGTGTAGTTTATATTTTGCTCGTGTGCTCAGAAATGGCTGTTTGGTTAATGAAATCCCAGTGTATAGCACAAATACACGTGGCATTAACACAATTATGCACATCCACTTGAGAGAACTAGTGGATTATTCTGGCCCAATAGTCCCTGATGATCACTTAAGGGCTGTCGCTAGCTTTGTGATGTCTTACAGCTGCATTTTATAAAGTGAATTGTCTTCCAGCGTTTTATTAGAGTGGAAGGCCTAGTCTACATCATTCAGTATCACAGTGAGTTGCTAGCCCTCATCACCCTTATGCTAGTCTCTCTTGTCATGGTTAAATTCTCTTACTGGCCACTTAATTAGGTAGACCCTGCCTGCTGGTGTTTGTTATAAAGGTGATATACTGGGTGTTTCATATACAACCAGGTGTAGTTGTTTACAGTTTACAATGGTTTAATAAAGATCAGTTCAGAGCGTGAATATGTCAAGGACTGGTTTGAAATGACAGTAACATGGCTAGTTACATTAGTCTGCAGAAGATAATGTCTGGGTGCCACTCTATAAGGCACTAGGTCTTTCTAATAAAGTGGCCAGTAAATGAGATTCTTTAAGCTGATTTATCCAATCTTTTACAAGCACTCTCAGCCCACCTCCAACCCAGCTGTTGCATTTCAGATTTTAATCAACGCCTTATCAGCTGTTATTGATGCCTGCACTGGTCTGATCCCCAGAGAGTCCTATCAGGGTTCTCCATGCCCTTGGGTATCTATCAATAGCTGTGATACTCATTACATTTCAGTTTAATATATAGGTATTTTATCATGATGCTGATGATAAAGCTCATATTAAAATCCCTATTATTATGTTTTTCAGATGGTACCATGGTACACTGTCTCGGTCCGACGCTGAGGCGCTGCTAACCTTGTGTAAAGAATGTAGCTACCTGGTGAGGACCAGCCAAACCAACCGCTCGGACTACTCTCTGTCTTTACGGTACGGCACATCAAGTAGAACTCAACAACTTTTAATCACATCAAAACAACTACACAGTGTAAATTGCATTTCTTTGTGACTGACTTGAAGCCACCTGAGCTACTGATCTCATCACACAGTCTCTTCACTTCTCCATCTGTCTCTGCCATCTCCTTTGCTTTAGATCACTGCTACACAGATTCATCTCCCAATACTCATTTGCAGGGCACAATACTGCTTATCTGGCCAAATCTCTCCAATGTAATTACCACCCCGATCCATTGTCTCCATTGTCCAGGCCTCCACACCACTCTTCCCATCATCATTCCCGTCTCCTCCTCACCCCACCCTCGGCCCCTTCTCTTTGGCTTTCCGTCATGGCTCCCCGTGGGCCCTCTAAGTGGTAATCAGGCAGGTAGAGCACACTTCAGCGCGCACATCATCCTTTTCCATAATCACTAATGAATATGAATTACCTTCTGTGGGCCACACAAGATGAGGGAGAGGTGGGGAGCGTCAGGAGATGCTACTGTGTTGTGCTGACACGTAAACAAGCTCATGCATTTACATGGGCATACCGTGGAGTCTGACACGCACACGCACACACACACACACACACACCAACCAACAAGGTCTCAGTTGGCACCGGGTCCAAATTTAGCAACAGTGAGAGCAAGCAGAGGCATTGAATCGACATTGGCAAACAGTCCTTGACAGAGATGGCCAATGGTTTGTCATACAGTTATAAAACAACAGCAATCGCAATATGTTTATCTTTAGATTGACTGGTATATGTATGTGTTGGGATTAGGGTTAGGGTTAGGGTTAGGGTTAGGGTGTTGTGATTAGCTGGTTAAAGTCAGTAAAAAGCCATACACAGAATTTTAGAAATAATGAGACCCAAAAAACAGTTTGTCAGAGCAATTAAGAATGTGACTTTACCTCAACATCTTTGACCATATGCTAAGACAAAGTACGTCATGTATATAATAGTACTAACTGGTTCTCTAACTGTGGTACAGGTTCGCGGCTCTCTCTGGTGGCACCTGTTTTTTTCCTGTATAGAGCTAGTTTAATGGTTGAATCTGGTTTAGTCCTGGTTTAGATTTGGTTCAAAACTGGATTAGATATGGTTTATGTGTAGCCCTAGTTTGGACATGATTTAGACCTAGTTTGGACTTGTCTTTGCCCTGATTCACTGTAGTCCTGTTTTAGAGCTGGTTCATATCTGGTTCACTACTGTGGCCTTCAGTTTAGTTTTTCAAGGATTTGTCCAAAATAATAGAAAAATGGGGAGGTCCAGACCCCTGTGCCCTGAATACTAATTTCTATGATGTACATTGTTAGGTTAAGGTCGTATCCATACATTAATTATGTAAGGCCCCATTGTGTGAGTCCAATCTCTCTTTAGCATTTGCATTGTAAAATAAAACTGTCATTTCAACAATGAGCTGCAAATTAGAACAAAAATGTGTGAGTCAGCGCCAAATCCCGATCCAGATTTAAAGAGAATAAATATTTATTCGAGTTTGTAACGTATCCGGAGATGCGGAGTTCCCAAACAAACAGAGCTGGATCAAAGTGTGCTGTCATCTCCAAGTGCTCCAGAGACCAGTGGGATGAGAACACACTGCCTTTTGTTTAGATCAATGTAGTCTTGCTGACAGTTTTTTGATTTTATTTTTATGTTGTTTACTCGAACAATGACAGTTGTGGGGACCAGTTTAGCTTTTGTCCTTCCCCCTGCTTCTATAATTAGACATACATACAGGAATAGCTCTTAAAGGGAAAGTCCAACTGTCAGACTGGCACTTTTTTACTGAACTATTTTAACAGCTCATCACCTCATTCTTCTCTTTTTGATTTTCTCTTCCTGTTCTCTTTTATACCACTTGCCCATACATCACCATGTCCATCTGTTCCTAATATGTGACAAAGTGTTAAATTTTAGATGATAATGCAGTAGGACTTTGCAAAAGAATAAATCTAGCCTTTCTACCATTATGTTAGAGGGTCACAGGGTATTTTTTGTGCCCTACATTTTTATGACATGTCTCCATTTTTCTCTGCTGCATGTCTGTTCACGTCACTGCAAAAAAAAAATTGATCTAGATTACGTTAAGTGAATCGACGGACTCACTCACGAAGGTTTTGACTAGTTTAGATTTATGTACTTATTAGGCCTAGATTATTGGGCTTGTTTCAAACTTCTGACTGGTTTTATTATTTATTTTGTCTTATTTTTTAATTTTTCCAAAGCATACCAATTCCCCGAAAAGCAAACTCAAATTAAAAATGGTACTAATCCAGATTTTGCAGTGTATAGTCCACATCTCACCCCTGCTCTCTGTCTCTCTCTGTCTCTCTCTGTCTCCCTCTCTCTGTCTCTCTCTCTCGCTCTCTCTCTCTCCCTCTCTGTCTCTCCCTCTCTCTCGCTCCCTCTCTCTCTCTCTCTCTCTCTGTCTCTCTCTCTGTCTGTCTCTGTCTCTCTCTCTCTCTCTCTCTCTCTCTCTCTCTCTCTCTCTCTCTCTGTCTCTCTCTCTCTCTCCCCGCAGGAGCTGCCAGGGCTTTATGCACATGAAGTTCACCCAGTGTAAAGACGGCAAGTATGTCCTGGGACAGAACAGCCCTCCTTTCGAAACCATCCCGGAGGTCATCCATTTTTACAGCACTCACAAACTCCCGATCCGAGGAGCCGAGCACTTGTCCCTGCTCTTCCCGGTGCTGGTGCAGACTCTTTGACTCTTGTGGGTGGTCAGACACTGGCCATGGGAACAGCTGAATGTTTAATAGGTGCCAGCGGCCCCTTTCTTTTGGTCTACTTCTGACGATGCTCTTGTACTCGTGCCAAGCGTCTAACATGCAGATTGATTCATGAGAAATGCAATACCTGAACTTTCGACCCCCAATGTGATAACTCTCTTATACACTACAAACAAAAAGGGCCTTTGAAATGCTCTCTTCAATCAATTGCTTCTTATAAATGAAGTTGTAGGCCCGCGCTGAAAATTGGTTCCTCATCTCAAAATTGCTCTTGTCAGGTGAAAATTTTACTTGCTGATAGTTCACATTTGTATAAGTCGATACGCTCTGGCGCCTCTTTGAGAAACCGGCTATTTTTGAAGATCACTCGGTTTTTACCCTCAGCAGAGATTGGTTTTCTACAACAAAAGCTGTAATGTATGTCTAGTTAATATTGACATGTGTTCAGTACTGTCGTGCTGCTGTATTTTGGAAGATTGGTTTAAAAATCTCTTTGTTGATTGTTCATCATTAAGCAGCCGACAAAGCTGTGTATCCATTGTACCGGTGGAGGTTGATGATGTGACTAACATTGTATATCTCCTCAAGCCTTTAAAGTGACCTGTACACAGAAACATGTAGTCACGCTTACAGTCACTGGCCACTTTATTAGGATGACCTATTTACTTGCTTGTGAGTTCGAATAGCTAATTAGTAATCACATGAAGTCAAGGTATTTAGAGAGTATGATGTGGTTTTGGTGCCAGGTGGACCATTTTGAGCATTTCAGATCTTGATGATTTACTGAGAATTTTTCCATACAACCATGTTATACCAAAATAGTTTGAATCATGAATCAAGTGGGCAACAGCAGCCCCACATATGTAGGTACAAAGCTCTATCTAATAAAGTGGCCAGTGGATGTAAAATGTATGTGCATATCCACACTGACAGACTCCACACTTCATCTATCATGTACCCACACTTCATACTATTCAAGTGAATAAATGGGCAGTTGTATTTGAGGTGTAAATGCTTGCCATCTAGAGTGGGCGCTGTCTGGTTTTCTGGAACACATTTTTACAGCGTTTCTCATGACAGAATGTATATTGCCTGATTCATTATTATTCCGTCACTAAAAACCAACTTAATTTGCTTAATTTATCAAGTGTGCCAGTGCCTTTCATTTGTCAATTTTTCAGAATTCATTCCATAAAACGCTCAGATTTGCATGCACAATTACATTTTATCCAACAGGCTTCTCTTCAGACACAAAAGGAAAGAAGATCTGCACAAAGGATTTGGCAAAACTGAGCATCTTGCATATGTAAACACGTTCGTCTTCCCATCTTCACATTAACAGCAGCTATTGGAGGGGTGAGGTGTGGCTGGGGAGGACGGCAATAGCACCCCTCATTATTATTTGGGCTGAGCCGCAGTGAAAAGCGCCAGGATTGCTTACATTACAGAGCCAAATGAAAAAGCGGGGCCTGATTACCCGCGTGACAGAGGGGAGACAGGCTGGATCGCTCTCTATTGGGGGGGGGGGAAAGGGGTTTGGAAGAGATGAGAATATTGGCTGTACATTCCCAACAAGATTCCCAACTGTGTGCGTGGTGACATGCTACTATAGTCCCATTTCTCAAACACGCATCCCCGGGGAGATGTATGAATAATAATGACAGTGGAAATGCTGCATGTAAAGTATCAGACGAGCATCAGGCTCACGTCTCACAGAGGGGAGTGTTTGTAGATTTGTAGTCGTTGCCATTTTCCAGCTGTGCAAACCTTTCCTTTCATAGACTATTTTAAGAACTTTTGAGGAATTGTCTTTTTAAAATGTATCTTGAAGTGTATATGTCCCGCTGTCATTTCAGGATCATGCCTGTAATGTCAGCTCCTCTGGGTGTGAACTTTTACAGCTGTTACTGCTCAGATACACTCCGAGGAATGAACACCTGTGATTGCCCCAGTCAAGAAACCTCAGAACATGTACACACACACACACACCATTCATACGCTCAATACATAACTACTTTACCATAGCATGTTATAAGAAAGTCCACTATGCATTCAGTCCGAAGTCGCACGTTGGTGTTGGTAAACTCCACAACTAGGGGTGGGCAATATGGTGATGAAAAATCGATTTGTGATATGAGATATGAGCGTCTTATGAGAATCGACTTAGAAGATTGTTGAATCACCCAACAGAGCATAACTCTGCTTTTTGATTGGGCAGATGGTGGTGACCGACATGTCTGGATTCATGTTTCAACTGGGTGCCTATAGCTCAGTTGGTGGTTTTAGGTAAGGTTGCCTTGTTTGTTGATCTCTGACCTTTGAATGTAAAGTGTTAAAATACTGTTAATTCCAAAGCCCTTCTGCAAACGTTTATTTACTTGAATATATTCCAACAAACAATCTTGCATGGAAAAAAATAACCAAAAATAACCTACTGTATCATGCCTTTATTGTGGCCAAAACAAAAACCCCAGTCTAAATCACCATTGGGCTCATATTTCCCCCTGAGCTCACAGTTGAAACACATGTTGCCCTTTACCTCAGATTGCACATTTGCAGCCCCTTGTGTGTGTGTCTCCTTCCTCCCTGATTGGCCCATTTCACAGTAAAAAATCTGAAGGCAGCCTTAGTGCATGAAATGAACTGAACACAACCAGCTGTGTACACTCGTTCAGCTCCACAAGTGAGAGACATTAGATGGCGCTAACTTATGCCCTATCCCAGACATGCTAATCCCTGCAGTTGAGCCAGGCAGCCGTGGAAGAGATAGATGAGGGGTCAGAATGAGCAGGTGTGAGCGTGCTGTCGAGCCCCAAGCTGCACACTGCAATCAGAGAGGGTTTGGAGATAGAGCAGCTGCTGTTCTGGGATGCTGGGGCAGATGAACACAGGGGTATTTATTTAAGGGCAAGACTTTGGGGGAGGTTACTGCTCCACTCTTGCCAAAATCACCATAACTGGATTGCAGAAAAAAAGTCTGTAGAAGTTTACAATAACAGGAATGATTGCTATTCTATCATACAGTATTTACACAATAACAAAGATTGAAAGAATGGTTTCATCTGCTGATTGGTGGATGTGTGCTACTGTTCACAAAACATCTGTGACGCAGTTCTTAATCTTTGTTGTAAAAATGAATCTTTTGTCTCTAGATCTTAGTACTTTTTGGTGGCAGTTTTAGTCTAGTGCAGGGGTGGGCAAACTTTTTGACTCAAAGGCCACATGGGGTTTAAAAATGTGCCAAGCGGGCCGGCTGATATTGTATTCTTTGTAAACTGCAATAATTTCTTGACAAATGAGACATACAGCCTTCGATCGGACCTCAGTGAAAACATAAATCAATGTGGAGTTAACTGGTTACTGCAGGTTATAACAACGCGAGTAATAAATTGGCAATATTTTAGCATTTAAAAAATATGACAAAATGCTTGATTAAAAAGCCTAAAGGGCCGCAGTTTGATATTATTACATAAGCACTTGAGTACTGACCTCCACCAAAGCAACAACCCTATCCTGCATAGGCAGATGGCAAGACCTGGCCTCAAACTGGGGTCAGGTTTAGGGGTAAATGCTCTATTCAAAGTTCTATTATAGTAAATGAGTTGTGAATAGACTGAGATTCTCCGGACCTGATTGATTCATTCTTTTTCATTTTAAGCCATATATAAAAAAAAGAAAAAAAAAAAAATATATATATATATAATGTACATTGTAACCACACTGGGTAGACCTATCTCGCAATTGTGCCGAATTCTTGAAAGGATCTTCAGATTCTAGAGGTGGGCAATATGCTATAAATATATCCATTTTTATTAGACAAAGATCACAATTTTAGTTTGTATTTTCGTTTCACACAGAAGACTACTGCTAAACCCAATCCCGTTCATATCTCCTTTTTTATTAATAGCCTACTGTATGAACACTGGCATTGTTACAGTAATAATGACTGTAATGAGCAGAACATAAATGAATGCACTGTAGCACAATTCAATTATCTTAGCAGACCATCATAACTTACCATGATACGCCATATCACCACTCCTAATCTTTCCTTGACCCATTGGACATTTCATCAAACTAACTAGCCAACCATCAAACACTGGTGATAAGCACTAAAGATATAAAGTACTTTTTCCAACTCCAAACTTGAGCTTAAAAACACCACATTCTAACTTCAATTCGATACTTCTAGTGTTGCTGCAGACATAAGAATTTCTGACAGCTGGATGTCAAGAGGAGATCATGCAGAGAGGACTGACCAACCAAAATCAACTCTCAGCCAGCTCCTTCACACATCCTGCTTTAGGCTGACTCCCACCACTTCATCCCAGCTGCTTCCCGAACAAAGCCCTGTGATCCCGGTGAGCTTATCTCCAAAGTCTGCTCCTGTCGCCATTGTTTCACATGTAATTACACTGTATTCACTGTGTCAGATGTGGAGGTGCCGGTGAAGAGGGGGGATCAATACATAGCTTACAGTATGGCGCAAATGTTCTAGGCAAGGTTAAGAAATGCATTGCTTTGAAAGTTATTATTAGCAGAAATGTGTTTATTTTACAATTTTTGCATCTATATCTATTATTTATTTTCACCTGGTTTAGCTCCACAAACGTGATCTCCACATCCTTGAGTCTTTCTGGGATTACAATGAAGAGACAGATTTGGATGGACTTTTGAGTGCAAAATGTGGTCACATGACTGGATTTAGATCAAATAAACCATACCATTAACCTGACTATATGTCTTCAAACCTGCCTATTTATATGACTGTACTATAAATGACATTGCTTTGCTGCAGTGGAGGCTAGGGCTTAAAAATGGGACCCCAGTCGCCACTCTCCGCCTGGCCTCTCACCATCGCCCAGCGCTTCAAAAGAGACTCAGTGATGACAGAAGTGTTTCATATTGGCTCATTCAGACTTCATACCAGATGGAGTCTTTGTTCAATCCATCCCAAAGACCCACACATTCATTCAAGTCTGTCTTTTAAACAAGCCAGCCACAACCGGACGCACGGATAACCACAGTTTTCACAGCGGTGGAAAAGCTGGGATTTTCATGACAGGGGGTGGGTTGTGATACTCTTGTCCTGTGTTGTGTTCGCATTAGTCGTATGCAAATCGCCATTATGTACAAAGAATGATACAAATCCACCATGTCTAAGCCCTCAAAGCAGACTCGTGACGCCTGTTTAGCTAACGTGATTTTTTAAGGTGTATGACCCAGTTAAATGCACATTTTGAGGTTGTAAGAAAAATACTATTTTGGATACTTTTATGGGTAATTACTAACATATTTTTGCAACTTCAATACAGTACAAAATCTACACTCACAGGACACTCTATTAGGTATAATTATTCAAATTCAAATTCTAAATAGTCACATTTGCAGAATGGGATTAAAGGGAGATTTAAGTGACTGTGACGCCTGCAGATGAACATCTCTGAATGAAAACATCAAACCTAAAGATATTAATGGGCTTTAGCAGCAGACAACAGCACCACACCAGGGCCACTTAATAAAATAAGTAGAAATACAAACTACCTAGTAAAGTGTCCATATCGAATTTGTTGAGTTAATTTAATGTATTGGTTTATTTGTTAGGGACAGTGTACGTCAATTAACATTGCTGTAACATTGCTGTAAATGCACCAGAATTAGCCAAAAGGCAATTTTTCATCCATTGTCCCTGCACAAATTGTCTCCCTAAAAACAACAACAACAAGAATACACAGTGAACAGAGCAAACATGAAAGAGTAACACAATAAAGACTATACAAATCATGATACAGAGTAGAACAAAACAAACTACAATATCACCATTCTGGAAAAGTACAAACAGTTATTAAAACCTCAACATACAATGGCGACTGAGACACAAGTGGTAGCACTGTGGGATCAGGGAAATCCATTTATATATTCTATTCTTTGTATATTCTTCTATAGAAAGTGTGGTATTTTCACACTTATACAATCATGTCCAAGAAAATATTAAACTTCCAAACCAATAAACAATATCTATAAGTACAATGCAGATTTTTCACAATTTTTACTGCAATAGAAAGTGTAAAGCCACCACCAGCCCTGTCTAATTTAGAGAAGAGAGTGTTCAAATATTCCTGACAGGAAGCAGACAGTGACCTTCATGCTGGAAATGCTATGGCTGCTGGTGGAGCTGTCCGCCTACTGTCTTCTCTCACCAGGACTGAAGGTAGAGTATGAGGTGGCAGTTTGAAATGCCAGTGTGTCAGTTCGTACAGTCTACATCTGAACATTTCTGATTCACAGTAACCTTTAAAAAACACAGATACTGTATATATTTTCATAGGCCTGAATAATATCCCATTTAATTGGCATGATTGAACTATGGTGCATGGCTATTAGGGTTTCTACAGTTTGCTTTGGCTTCACGTTAGCAACAATCTTCATTTTTTTTCAATATCACAGACAAATAAATGCATAGAAGTGGACTTCTGACAGCAAACTGGTCACAGCAAACTGATGAAAATAACTAGACATTTTTGATCAGTGCATGTGGTGTGCCATAAAGCTACACTGGGTCCCTTTAGATGAGAGCGTACATATGTCTCCAGTCTGAAGATTTTCACATTAATATTACATCAACATCTTAAGAAGCAGATTAAGGAATCATGTCCAGATGAACAAAGGACAAGACACGATTCAGAATATTATTTTTATTTTTATTTAGTATACACTGTATTACGATAAGGCACCTCAAATAGTTAACATGCAATACTAGTGGTTCAATAAAGAATAGTGTTGTTATTGGTCCTGTTGATATGATGATCAAAATGGGCTGAAGTGTGCTTTAAGGAGAGCTGGTCAAAGCAGTTATTGACATGGGTTTCCCTCTGGCGCCACCTTCAGGAAAATCTTTACAATATCGCCCACTAGTGGTAAACCTAAATACTTGTACCAGTATATTCTATTATATTTCATTATTACAGCAAGAGAAGCTGTTAGTCTGTTTCACTTTCTATACAGTGCATTTCCATCAAAAACATAGAGCCAGTACCGTGAAGGTTTGATGCACACAAAGCAAAAGGTAAACTATATTCAAATGTTTTCACAGAAAATAAATAACCTCTATACATGTGATATAACATATAACATGAAGACATAAAGGACATACAAAAAGTGCACGAGACAGTTTTATCTTTTCACACACAGAAAATACTGAAAGAAAACAGAGATTGTTCCCATTGTTAATAGAACTGTATAATACTGTCATCATGTACTTATAGTGGCTTCAAATATACTGACTGTTCAGGCTTCCTCTGCATTTTATCAATCCAACACATTTGCAAAATGGAAGATATGCAGATTTAGACAGTTTGGTTGTGTCGAGGATTCTTCAGTCACCAAGAGTTTTTACTTTGCTTCATTTGTTATCCTTCAATGTACTGTATTCTTTACAAGGCAGTGGCTGCTGCAATGACATTACCATAAGCTCATTATACAATCAGCAGTGTTTGGAAAGTGTGTACCTAATTTACAGTTCTCCTAATATACTAGGTGTGGCTCACACATCTGTATACAGGGATAGCTGTAAAGTCATGTATAAGGTGCGATCAGAACTTGCTGAGCGGTGGTAGAGCCCCAGCCTTCACCAAGACAGCAGAGAGCAGGTCTGCGGGTCCAGAGGTGAGTGGGACCGGTGTAGAGGGATCTCCATGTTTGGTCTCAGAGTTCACAGGGGTGGGCACTTTGCCTCGGGTCAGTGTACCCCCTGCCCCTCCGAAGCTGGTCTTACTGTTCTCTGCAGTGGGGATGATAGTGTTCAGATGGGGGTTTCCCCCCACTGCCATCCCACTGGGCTCCATACTGGTCTGACAGCAGCAGAGCAGTCTGAAGAAGGCTGCCCTCATCTCTCTACTGGACAGTGTGTATATGAGGGGGTTAAGGGCAGAGTTTAGCACAGCCAGTGCTATGAACCAGTCCACTTGATAAAGCACTGGGCACTTTTCTGGACTGCACCCCACGTCCAGCAGCAGCAGGAGGAACAAAGGGGACCAGCAGATGATAAACACCCCCAGAACAATGACCACTGTCCGCAGTAGAGCAAGAGATCGCTCTGAAGGCCTGCTACTGACCCTGCGGCCACTGGACGTCACCAGACGATATATCCTGATGTAGAGGATGACAATGGCCACTAATAGAGCACTGAACACACTGATGCAGAAGGCCACATAGCTCTTATCATAGAGTGGCAGCACAGTGGAGCAAGACGACAGCTTATTGAGGCAGTTCCAGCCCAGACTGGGGAGAGCACTGAGAAGAACTGAAACTAACCAACAGGCCGCTAGAAGTCCCAGGAGTCTGCCCCGTCCAGCCGTCTCACACGGACGCAGCCGCACCATAGTCATGTGACGCTCTATCCCAATGGCCAACAGGCTGAAGGTGGAAGCACTTAGAGCCACAAACATGCTCCCCTCCCGGGCAAGCCATTGCACCGGGGTCAGGAAGTAGGTGTTGCGTCCTGAGGTGAAGATGTTAACCACATAGGCCACTCCAGCCAGCAGGTCGGACAGGGCCAGATTTCCAATCAGGAAGTACATTCGGCTGTGGAAGCGCTTGTTCCTCCACAGAGCCAGTAGCACAGTGACATTCTCCAGCACGATGAGGATACAGATGAAGAGAAGCAGGGCTGTCTTACACACCCCGCTCCCTCTGGGTCGGTCCCATTTACCAGAGTGGTTGTAGTGCTTTACAATAACAAGGTTCATGCCTTCCTCTAACAGAGGCCCCATGGTCACTGGACTGCACCGGCCCGCCTCGGTCAGACAGCAGAGGGCGCCACAGCACTTTAGACAAGAGGATAAAGTACTGTTAATTAACGCTCACTACTACATCGATAAAACTCTTTGTGGATAACAAAGGCAGTTCTTGTTAGTTAAAAAAAGAAGCCGCATGACAGAAGCTTCAAAGTCCTAAATAGACTAACATAGAAGGCAGTAAAAGAGAAGAAAAAATACCAACAAAATCACACTGATAATATTTCTAGACATGTAGTAGCCTGTGTGTAGCCTAGTTGTAAAGTTTCACATTTTCTAGGCCTACTACTCTTCTACTACAACTGAATACCAACTCGTTTAAAGGACATAACATAATATAAGAGCTTTTTTGTCTTGGGTTGTTGTAGGCTTTAAGTGGAAGTCGTGTTTTTAGTATGGAATCCTGTTGACCCATCCAGAAAGGTCTACTATATGTTCCTACATTAACAGACACATCCACACTCTTACCTTGTGGCGCAAATGTCTTCATCTAAAAATCCCGCGACCAAACAAGATGCGCGGCGAGTTTGTTTGCTTTTATATTGTCCGGTTAATTCATTGAAACGTCCGAGAAACTCTGCCACTCATCCGTCTTCTGTCATGGTTCAAGGAAATCTTTGCTGCGTACCCTGCTAAGACTTCTCTAACAAGTAACTGAAGTTCTGGAAGCCTTGTCACTAGACCCCCAGTCCCTGCCCTCTCTCCCAGACAGAGGGCGGGGTCTCGCCAGAGTTTAGGTTTGACCCATAGGTTGGACCAGAGGAGTCAGAGGAGATTTGCGTAAGGACGTAACTCTTGTACTGACTGTGAGTTTTTGTCAGCTGAATGTCCTGACATGAACACAATAGTCTATATTGTGTCTATAATGGTAGCTATTACTGGTTTAAACACTTTTGCCCAAGGTTTCATGCTGACAGCCTATCCAACAAATCAGAGTGAGCTAACTGTAGAAATACTGTAAATGTGTGTCTTACTGTTGACTCTTTTTTTGGGGAAGTTTAATCATATCTTTACAAATAAACCCCGGCCCACACATTTTATGACTCATGTTTTTTTTTTTTTTTACTTTCTAACTAATATCTAAATAAGGAATTCTACAGTTTTTACATATATCTACAAGTCTCTTTAGGCAGTCAGCATGGAGGCTACGTTCATTTAATATCAGTAAGATTAGACAAGGACAATCTGAAGAACAGAGATGTATAAAAGGCTGTGTCCATGTAACAGTCATGCATAATATGAAATGTTTATACTCTGCTTTATAAGATCTTTGTAATGTCAGGGACCATGAGAACAAGGGTTAAGACCATTGTTAAGTCATATATTTGAATCACTGGTGGCTACAGGCTGTCTTCAGGTAAACTGGCATGACTGGACCTAATGTGAAAAACCTGCAGTAGGAACATAATGTACAATGCTTACAATTTATGATCGAAATTGATACTGTGTTTGTAAATTTTAATGTATCATGTATGCCACTACCTCACTGTCAAAGCTACTTACTACATGTGCAATACTATATCATGTGCAATATACGAAATTCATCTGAAGTATTTTACCACCTGTGAAATACTTACACCTTATTTAATCCTACCAGCACCTTTGTATTTTTATTGTACTTTTTTATTATATGTTTATTATATTGTTACTTATCTCTTTTTTGCACACTTTTCTTACCATGTACTATTATTGCATGCTACTAGGACTATCTTAGCGAGTCTAACGGTTCTTCTGATCCTAAGAATTTCATTGCATTTTTTAACCTGCATATGACAAATAAACTTGAAACTTGATACTTGAAGTTGGCCTACATTATTACTGAATCTGTAAGAAGCTGAACGCATGCTCAATAAAAATCCCTGATGCAGTAACACTTTTCATGGCATGTCAGTAATGGCATTAATTGTTGTATTTAACACCTTGTATGCCATTGCAGGGAAATATACTGCAATAATATACAGTGAATCTTTTGAGAATCTACCATTAAGAATACTTTGACATTACACATCTGTTGTGGTGCTGAGTGCAGACTGCTGAGGCTTGTGTCTGAGCAGTTAACCCGTCCTCTTCACTGAGGTTAATCCATCCCACACTAGAGCTCAACCCTGGCATTGTGTCCCAAACTCCGGATGCGGCCCAGTGTAAGAGGTGGTAATAGAGGAATGTTTCATTGGTTTTTCCCACGTTACTCGATTTACTGTAGGTACCACAACACACCACGAGGGGTTCATAGCCTATAGAAGTTGTGTGTTTTCTCTGATGTAGGATACAAATTATATTAATGTGTGCCTGTCCTGAATGAACATATAGTCAGATCATATGGCTGATCATTTGATTCTGGTTCAGCCAACTACAGACCAGAAATCTATCTCAAATAAATACCAAATAAAGTAAATACCAATCCTCTATTTCTAGCCCCAGAGCTGCCGTTTTGGAGATGCTCTGACCCAGTCAAACTCACCCTAATCCAACGCAGGACCATTTTTCCTGCTTCGGTCAAAATTCAAGATTCAGTTCACTTGCTACCGAGTATAACTCACCCACTAACAAGCGCTACAATTATGAAGTAATCTGTGATATGTACTTCTCAGTGATCCTAATTATATCGGCGATATCGGCCATAACTCAAAAACAAATTGCCGGAGTTTTAGTTTTACACACAGGTCCATATCATAAAGATGCAGAACTGCATCAATTTTGGTACTTCTACGATGAATATTAAGTAAGTAATTAATTAATGAATGCACAAAACTATGAACGCAATAACTCAAAAAGTATTTGCCGGATCTTTTTCAACTGTTGCACACAGGTACATATCATGAAGACGCTGAACTGGATTGAGTTTGGTTCTTCTACAATTAATGACAATGAATTAATTAACTAATTAATGCCCTGAAGCACTTTAATTGAGCCAATAATCCTGCTGAACATAAACGAAGTTGCATGAATTTTGGCACAGTGATCCAGGCTATTGTATATTTAATGTACATAGGAAAATTACAGAGGTCAAATAAAGAATGCCATGGGCAACCTATGGGACTCTGGACTTACTTTGGCAGAGAGCAATGAAACTTGGTACAGTGATTCTCCACAGTGTACCCACAGTGTACCCAACATACAATATGAACAAACAGGAAGTCGGCCATTTTGGATTGAAATTGGGAGGTCAGGTATATTTGACAGCTTCTTACTTGTAAATACTTTGCCCGATTAGGCTCAAACCTGAAATACCTAATTACCCCCCGGCCCTGAACACATCTGACTAATATGATGGCAGTTACCTCTATAGTGCCCCCTTTAGACTGAAAGAAGAAAATTTGGCAAAACATTCTTCACAAACATCCAGACAAATCAAAAAAGTCAAATAGACCCTTCCCATGTTTGTCATGGTTTCGTGGCGGGGCCTCTTATTGCTCATTAACAAATTAAAACCCTTCACATACTGTCTGATTAAGGTGCCCGTGGTGACAGTTGTGGCAGACGTATGGGGCAGACGCATGGTGCCGTTTCGCCGATATACACCCTGTGTCGAGGACGAAAGCACAGGCCTAGTTTAGTCCTAGCATACACATATCTCTGGTTCAGTCTCAGCTTAGTCCTTTTAGCCTTGGTTTAATTCAGCTGTTTTCCAATTTATATTCAGTAAAACCCCAATTTAACTAGATAAATAATTTGATGTGTTTGTATTTTGTTTTTTGTTTTTTTTACTGAAGTTGAAGTGTATTGCTTTGGACATGAGGCAGGGATCAAACATTAGATATGTACAGTATGTCCAGTTGTGTCTACACGCATACACTGTGGCCAAGCGTAAGCTGGGCGTGGAAGTGAAAACGTGTGCAGTCTGTTTGCAGCTTTATATTTCTCCACTGGGTCTCAAATAATTATGTGTACATGCAAAATGTTAATGCAAGCTATACTGGTTTCTGGTTAGGATAAAAGCCCTAGTGTGTTTCCCGCCTAAAGCCCATAGTTTGTGGCAGATATAGAATTTAGGGTTAGCAAAACATTTCAAATCAGTGCCTCAAATTTGTCTAAATATCCAAGGTGCCAGCTTTCCAGATACACTTGAATGTGTAGGATTGTTATTATTGACTAGTATTGAGGAAATGAGAGCTGCAGATCATCTGAATATGAGCCAGTCTGATAGCTCTCATGTGATGTGTTTGTGGCAATACACTTTCTATTTAAAGATTTGAATGATTTCACTGTCTGCAAATAGTGAAGGATAATTGACTTAGTATCAGCTTTTTACTTTGCCTGTCAAGTTGTCAAAAAAGTACAGTCAGTTTATTATGGGCATGGGTTTGGAAATATTATTAGATAAGTTAAAATGACTTGAATTCAGAATATTATTCTTGATTTGAGTTGTTTTGACTAGTTTTCTGTGTAGTTCTGAAATATTTTTCAATATTCTTATTCCACTGGTTTTAAACAGAAATATTTTGGAACCAGTCAGACATATCTTGAAAGGAGTCACATATACTAGGCCTAACAAGTAAAATGAATGTACTGAACTCAAATCAAGATTCATATTTTTGAATTAGGGCTGCACAATTCATCACAATCAAATCAAAATGCTTGTTTTAATGGTTGCAGTTTCTTTAAGCAATATAAAATCTATGTAGAAAATTTGCTTCCCTTGTTTGTCTAACCTCTACAAATGATGGACAATGATGTGCTGTGAACTGAATCTACTCACAATCGCAGTATATGTCATGGGCCAAGGAAGAAGCTGAATGATGTGCTGGAATTATTACGTACAGTAATGTATTGTAAAGAAAAGGATATCAGACACTACAGAGATCATGGAAAAGCAACATTAGCTCAGTTAACAACTTGTTACATCAAGGCCTCAGCTACTACGAGTCAAGTCCACTCACAAGCAGAATCACCTCGCCCCCTGTTCCACAGCCTCATGATCCTCTGTTCCATCACGTCCTCAGCAGCAGAACTATCTCACTGTCTCATTCTCTTCTGTCCCATCACGTCCTCAGCAACAGAACCATCTCACTGTCTCATGCTCCTCTGTCCCATCACATCCTCAGCAGCAGAACCATCTCACAGTCTCATGATCCTCTGTCCCATCACATCCTCAGCAGTAGACATCCTCATCTCA